>JANJYP010097971.1:0-21543 GCA_024605115.1 Rastrelliger brachysoma | reverse complement strand
TGTCGGTGGAAACACTCCACAAACCGAGTAGAGTCGATCCGAGTATGGCCAAGGCGAGCCGGTGGAAAAGTGCCATTAGCAACCGCATGAAGTCTGGATGGGCTCTGACCATGGGCGGAGTTATAACATTTTGAAATTTTATGGCGAAACATCAAAACGCCACGCATCACCATGACAACATGCAAACAGCCAAAACCCTTGGACAACTTTTGACCCCCTATGCCTGACAATGATTTTGAGCGAATTTGAAGCGTCTCCGATATGAGATTTTGGTGAATCGACAAATAATCCAAAATGGCAGACTTCCTGTGCGTTTTTCACTATGACGATAATAGACTTTTTTGTGCGCCTGCATACGTGTCACGTGTCTACGTCACAGAAGTCCGAGGGGTTGTAATTTAGAAGTAATAATAATAATCGTTACAGATACAATAATAATACAAAGAACTGCCAGCTAAATTAACCACAGTACTAAAGCTACTAATTTTGCAGAAAAACAGCGTGTGAATAATATATTAAATACACTTAATAAAGTAGAATATTAATACATTAGTCACTGCCTGGTTTTCAGCCAAAAAGTGTATTTACTACGTTTAAATGCTGTTTTTTCATCTTTGGATTGCATGTGTGAAACCTACCATTTGAACATATTCACTTTAAGTAGATGCAGCTGGTAATACTTATGAACACTGCAGAATTTTAAATACAAGTGTTTTACTCGTGATTATGTATCTTTACATTGTGGTGTTTATGCTCTTAAGTAAAGGATCTAAATATTTTCTTCCAACTCTACAAGTCACAGAATCTGATGGTTCACCGGTGGGAAACAAGCCATGGAGACGGTAGAAATGAAAAATACCAATATTTGTATTTTCTTTTAATATGCATTAAGATTCACATAAATCTCCAGAAGGTGGTTCAGATGGGAAGCGTTTTTTTGTGTTGAAGAAAATGGGTATGAACCGCGCAGGACACTGCTGATTCAAGCCATTAAGTGCAATCAGACTCATAGCTTGATTTGTTTTTTCCTCTCTCTTGGTCAGCAGCATGGATCCTGAAGTAAACCCAAACAGTTCAGGTGGAGAGAATGCCATGCCAGACCCAAACTCAAACCCTAACAACCAGAGATATTCAAGGAGCCTCACTGTGCTAACCCCAGAGTTTGTCAAGTTGTTAGAAAAAGCTGAAGGTGGAGTGTTGAACCTGAAAAAGGCAAGTCAGCTGAGATCACTCAATCATGAAACACACTCATCCCAACAAATAATGGAAATATTTTTACATATTTGAACAACTTAAAATGCAGATACAGGTTCATCTTTATAATTAATATATTTGACAGGAACATTACATTTTGGCATTGTTATATTTAAATAAAGTATCTTTGTTATATATATCCAAGTATCTCAGATGACAGTATGAATCTTCACCTGGAGCTAAACTATAGAGGTTATATTGTGAAAGTAGGACAGGTACGATGATGATGTGGTTTTTTTTAAATGTTCTTTCAGGCTTTCCAAAGTATGGATGCTGTAGAAAAAAGGCAAACCTATAAAATCATAAATGTGCTACAGGACATTGGTCTGATTGCGAAAACTTCCAAGAGCACTGTAAAATGGATGTAAGTTTAAACCCTGTCTTATGTAATTAAAAAGTGTAATGTGGAATATTTACACTCTTAATACACACTGTTTGTTTATTTTTCTAAATTAGTGGTGCATTGCCAGTAGAAGCTACACTGGAGTCATCCAAGAGACTGATAAACTTGCAGTCTGAGCTGGAGGACTTGGAGCGCAAGGAACGTATGTTGGACCAGCAGAATATCTGGGCTGAACAGAGCATCAGGAACATAAGAGAAGACTGTAGCACATATCCTTTTTATATCTGTTTACATTTCAAACATGTTACTGTATATAAATTGGTATTTTAATCTGCTGGACAATTAGCCTACATGTCAGGTGCGACCTGAGATTTCTTTTTGTTGCACCATCGAGAAATTAGGTCGACCAAATTGGTTGCATGCTAGAGCCCTGACACTGCCAGAATCAGCAAGTTCTGACACAATAGATATTTTTTTTTGCACCTTAACTCAGAACAGCTCTTACCTATGTGAATCATGAGGACCTCTGCAACTCCTTCAGTGGTAATGTATAATCACCCCCTAACTCTGCCTTTCAACAGTTTCTCTACTTAGATATTTTTTTTACAGCAGAGGTGCATTGACCGGAGGCTAGTGTATCTGCTTTTCATTGTGGAGACATTTTATTCTATAGAGGAAATTGTAAATGCCGGTCCTTTTTGACAAAATGGAAAAATATCCCACTTTCCTCTCTGCTGCTGTTGATGTAAAGCATTTGATTAATGAAAATCAGATGGTGCTCATAATCAGCAGATATTTTGACCATTTATTCATTTATTTATTCATTGTGGATTAATATTGACACCAGAATAATTTGCAACACCACAATAGCTGAAAATATTGCATTCTGTTCAGTGTAGAGGCAAAGTAACCATTAACATATATTTTATCTTAAAGTACATAAAGACCAACGTAAAAGACTTTATTTTCACTCTCTACAGACCACATTCTTCTGGCAGCATGTGCACCTCCTGGCACACAGCTCAATGTTCCAATACCCAAAGCTGTAAGTCCTTCATCACAGGAACCCATTTTTCTCTTTTTTGCTTCCTTTTATTCAGATGTGACAATTTAGTGTATGTGTGTGTCTTCTTTCAGGTCCAGGACAGCCCGGCAAAGTATCAGATATACATGAAAAGCATCAATGGACCCATAGATGCCTTCCTTCTCAACAGAGAGTCGATCATCTCTTCCCCTGTTGTTCTACCACTTCCACCGCATGAAGAAATCTTATTGAATGCCAAGTCAGCCACGTCTGCTGCATATGAGACAGGACCTTGTCAGGCTGCAGCTGACACCAAACACAGCATTAAACCGAGACTGACAGCCTTGGAGGACACACAGGCTCCTCAGTCATCACCCTGGATGGATGCACCACCTAACAAAACTGATGCATCTGCATGTGAGTAGCTTGGTAGCTGCCTGAAGTGTTAATATGTCACTTAAATAGCAACTTGACATGCACATTCAGCTTTAATATAAACCCTTTTACATATTGGCTAGAGAGGCATCCAGATACCTCAGATCAGAGTAAGAGTGATAATTCCTTGTACTTCAGAAATGTGAGGTGTAAGAGAACACACATGTTTTTTTGTTTGTTTGTTTTTTTGACAGAATTAGAAAATTTTCTCTGGAAAAAGGAATAAAGAAAGAAAGGCTGTTTCAGAGACTAGTATTTGTTGATAGTATGATAAAAATGACTTTACTAAATAAAGGTCAAGTGTTTATTTATAACACTAATCTAGTGAATGCTTGATCAAGATCACTGCTTTTTAGAACAGCAAGTCTTCCTTATCTGAACTGAGTCAATAACATAGACCTCAAGTATTTATCAGCTGCATTACAGTGGCTGCTGGATCTGCAGTTTCATTTTTTAAATGTGTGTTCATGCAATAATGACATCACATTTATGTTTCTGTCAGAACTGAGTTCTTTAACTTCTTGTTTGCACTGAAAGGTTTCTCTAAAGAAATGGAAGACTTACTAGACCACAAAGGTTTGTCCCCTTGTTGCACTTTTTTTGTCTCTGAATTATTCATAAAATGCTTAAATATTTTGACTGCATTATGTGAATATATGATGAAGAGCATCTTCCCTTATTTCTGATTTAAGCACATTGAGTTTACGCTTCCCATATGAAATGTGCTATATAAATAAATTTGACTTTACTTCTGTAGAAATGATGATTGCTGATCCACTCACAGGGTTCATGGCCTCTGAAGGTAAGTGCATCTAATTTACTGTCCTAGTATATATTGGTATTTATTGTATGTTTGTCTGAATTAATGTATTTACCTTTCCTCCTCAGTGTACGCTCCCCTACTCTGCGTGTCTCCTCCTCCACCTACTGAAAAAGATTATGCCTATAATCTGGATGACCATGAAGGCCTGTGTGACCTCTTTGACATCCCTTTGTAGAATGTTTGAGCGTAGACTCTTGTGTTAAGACTTCAAATGTAAATAGTTTTATACAACAATGTGTACATGGCAGTCTGCTTTTGTTATTGGTTTATTTGACACAGAAAATATTAAGCAAGTGATTTCTAATACTGTGTACACCTTATTCATATAACCCAAAGCAAATCTTGGAGCTAGTTTCTGGACAGTTTACGCAGTGCCATTCCTTCATTAAGTTCCTTCAGATGAAGCACTTGTTTGCTAAAGCATAGCATTATGTTTGTGGATAGTAGAAGTGTCTACTATATTTTCATTGTATTATCTTGGTTTTCATCAGTCTTCAAATCAATCGGTTTATAGAAGGATTACAATTCAGAACCAAGCTACAAATCAAAGTATCCTGCATACAGTGTTTAACAGTAAATCAGTGATGCTCATTGCAAGAGTTAAATGTACTGTATGTTAAGATGACATGTTTTCTAATAAAATGGTTTCTCAACACTGGTTTAAATTAATAGTTTTAAAATACACTCTTTTTTATAGTTCATGAATAGCAGTTATAAATGTAAAAACTCATTAATTTACATGTTACAGTTCTCAGAGCTTTTTCTTTGAATGACCCCTGACGTGAACTGAACTGTGTATGATATCCACGACCAAAATAGTCATACATTTTGCCATTGTATAATTCATGGGTGGAATAATACTAAAATAAAAATCCCCTTTGAGATGGATCCCCCGCCTTCCTCCTCCTCAAAAAGGTAACCACGTGGTCATGTTGCTAGGCGACACATGTTTGAAGAGTAGATTGAACGCTGACTCTTGTGTCTCGTCTCTAAACTATCTAAATTGCATGTTTCCGTATTTTTGTTGCAAAATATAAACATATACAATGGTGAGCAAAACGTTTTTTTAAGCTATACACCACAAACTATTCTTTAGTATGTAGATATGGATTTATTGTAATATTTTCGTCCATGGAGGTAACATTAGCTTGGTTTGTGTGAGAATTCACGTTACATATACTGACAGCCCAAGCTTGTTTTTGTCATGTTGTGAACTATATCATAAAAGGAATACTCTAGGTTATCATCGCGAAGCCATTGCAATTTCTGCTAATGCGTTGATTTCTGTCCAGCCACCGAAAAACAAAGGCTTAAGTAAAAAGCCTGCAAAGACGAGGACGCCTACTCTAATAGATGGCCTCACCAAGGAGGAACTGTCCAAGGAGCAGGTCAGAGCTCACGCGTGACTGTGTGTAAAAAACGATTGTGATGCTTGGTTGTTTGTTTTTTCGCTCAAAGTGATCTCGAAATTTAAAGGGGCATTCCAGCAGTGTAGCTGGGAGATTCATGAGTTATTTTTGCTTAAGCAAAGACAACTAAATTTTTAGCACAAGCTACAATGTGGTACCTGAATCTTGACATTCACTTAAGTTAAATGTTTGAATATGTTATTGCAGAGAAGGGAGTGTGCAGATCTCGATCCTCCATAACTTAAAATGTTAGTGCATTATGGAGGGATTTTGTACTGGTCAGTATGAACATTAGGAATAATTGTAAGAAAAATCTATTTCACTGTTCATTTGGGCAACTGACTGTTCTTTCAGACTTGGAAAATTGTGAACCCATCCCTTAAAGAGAAATATGAACTACAACATGTTGTTGCAGTAGCAACTGAAAAATAAAAAGTTCAGATATGCCCATACACTGAAGTGGATTTCTTTGTTTCAGCTGGAAGAGCACATTGCGCGCTTACGAGAAGAGCTGGATAGAGAGAGAGAGGAGAGAAATTACTTTCAGCTGGAGAGGGACATGATCCACACCTTTTGGGAGATCACAGAAAGACAGCTGGAGGAGGCAAATGCTGAATGCAAAAAATTGGATAAGGAAATAGAGGATGATGAATGGCGCCACCAAGTAGAGATCAAGGTAAGCTTAATCTAGATACAGCTATGTCCTCCTCCTCCTTAATGTCCTGCAATCCATTGTGTGTCAATCATTTCATGAATCAGCACAGATGATCGTCTCAACTTTATAAGTCAGGAAGTCATGATCACATCTAGTACTTGTTCTTAGTTTGTCACACTGATCATAGATCAAATCACAACAAAAGACACACACAGAACAGATCTTGACTGTACTCTTTAGGTTGCAAGTTAATTGCCACAACTTATATGATTAAATGCTGGTAATAATATAATATTTATATATTATTATATCAAGATTTGCATGTTTCTCTGCAAATTGAGAATAACTCTTAAATCCCTCACTTAATATGTGAAAGCTTTTAGTGAATATTTAAATTACATCATCTCCATTAAAAGAGATGGTGAGAGGTGTAGAAAAAAATGGGTGTAGAATAAAATTCAATCTCATTCAATTTTGGAACTAGGATTATCTCCTACAGACTTAATAGATGAATTGATTTTATCATTCGGTCTGGCTAGGTGTATACACAGAAGAAGAAGCACCTCCTGTGTGAGCACCAGAACACAATCTCTGAGCTGAAAGCAGATGGTTTAATGTCTGCTGATGTGATGCAGAAGGAGCAATCTCAGTTAGAGAATGAGCTTCATAAGAGAATGGCAAGCATCAAGTTGGACATGCAGGAGCTTGACATTGAAAACCTCATGAAGGAGCTTGAATTGGTGAGTGATACACAAATCTCTGGATTTAATCTCTGTAAGTAAGTATCATTGCCATAAACACCATTTTGATTGTTATCTTAACAGAAACATGATAAAGAAATGACTAAAACACGGGACAGCTGGGAGAAGCAGCTTGCAGGTAAATAACTAATGTCCATTTGAATTCAACACATCTGTTCTTTTTGACTAATTATTAGTCATTAGTAGTCATTAGTCATTGTTTTGTTTTTCATTATATGCATAGAAATTCAGGTTAAGTATGAAAAAAAAGTGGACTTGTGGCAAAAGGAGCTGGACAACATTAAGTTAAATGAAACCAGTGAGGAGAAAGATTCTGGGAACAACCACATGACCACTCTTATCAGAGACCATGAAGCTGTTTTGAGTGAACTCAGCACACTCACAAAAGACATGGAGCAGGATTTGGATATAAATCTTTCACTGAAGGTATAAGTATACATGCACAGCATCCTCAGATGATTTGTTTAGACTTTGTTTTCATTTTGCAATCTTCTTTCATTTATAAAATGGTGAAAAATGTCTGTCAAGATTTTCTAGAACCCAAGTTGACACCATTAAAACTTTTGTTTGGCCTGATCAAAATTCAGAGATGTTTGAGGAAACTTTTCACACAAAATGACAAATGATTAATGTGAGGAAAGACTGAGATCATCTATAAACACACAGTTCTGATTCTTACAGGGACTACAGTTTAACATTAACAGTCAAGAATACATTGGTTTCTGTTTAAAACATTTTTAATGTAGCAAAGAATTTTTGACTTTTTCTGTCACGCTAGTTGTACTTATGTCTTGTTTCACGTTATGTTTTTATTGGCCCTTCTTAGGAAAGGATTCAAAGCATGAAGGCAAAACAGAGGGAAACAGCCTTGCCAGGTGTTCTGCAGAGTAACAAGCATCTCAATGATCTTCTCAAAAAGGTCAAAGAGGAAACTGAAGTCATGGAAAAGACTAAATTCCCTCTGCAGAAAAAGGTTTTTCTACATTTATATTGTGTAGAAATTTCATAATTTTCTATTACAGCTTGTGCATTTATATTTGTTGCTACCAGTGCCTTGATGGGTGCCTTGCATAATGTCTTACTAACTGACAGATAGCATACCAGACAGTCTCACAGCAACATGTTAATTTAGGAAGCCGTTTTTGACAGGATCCCAGTGAAGAGGTGAAAGTAAAGGAACTGACTGAACAGAAAAGGGACCATGCAGTACTGGAACAGAAATTCAGCAAGGTAAAAGCTAAGGAGTGAATACTTATACTTGTAGGTATCAATGTGAATGTATTTGCATCTGATTTTGTGTGCGTGTGCATTCACACATATTTCTGTGTCACACAGCTTCAGCTGGAGAGAGATGAACTGAACAAGACCTTCACTCGGAACATTCAGAAGGTGCAGCAAAATGCAGATTTGAAGATCACACAGCTTGAAAAGAGACTGAAAGCCATGACAGACAGCCTGCAGAAGATGCAGGCTCAGCTCTCCTCAGTGCTTTCTGCCTCTAACATAGACCAGACTGCCCTCTGTGGGATTGCAAACAGAATTAAGGTACTACTGTTTACCCCCTTCTGTTTCTCCCTCTTCTCATTGATGCCCTTCAATTTTTTTCTGATGGTGGTATTTACATATATTTACATATTGGTATTCACATCTTTGAAACAATGTTGTTTTTAAGTTGCAGTGTGTATTTTATAGATATTGCCCTGCTGTCTCCACATAAAAAATATAAAGTAAACATGTTTTTACTTTTTAGGAAGATATCGACTCCTGCAACGACTCCATCAAGAACTTACAGCTTAAAAAAGCAAAGATTTCCAAGGTTGGTACTTTAATTTAATTTAAAGGTTGGTAATTTAGGGTCTTAAAGTGCTGCCACAAATGTATTTAACTGATCCATATGTAACTACATGTGTTCAATATACACTGATCTAGTTTATTTGCATAATGACATTCATATTTACATGAAACAACTGTGCAGGCTCGTAAGGAATTACTACTGACCCATGAGGTAAAGCAAAGATCATATGGAGTCCCCGTGGAGGAGCTTTGTATAAAGCCTGTTGAGAACAGTCTGGCTTTGCAACGTCTGGGACCAAACTAACTAAAACCAAAGACTGAACCCTTTACAGCAGATTCCACTTTTTTTTTTGCATTTTACCGCATACAAATACAGCATATGACAGAAATAAAGGTTGTAATATCTTAATTATATTACATTTTAGACATTGTATGCAAAGAAATTATTCCCATATACCAAATGTAATATGCAGTATCTCAAAAACAAAATGTGTTCTTTAAGCTTTCTTGTCCATTTGAACTTGTTCATTTATATTATTTACATTTGAAATAAGACACTTGGTGAGGATTTTAGATCAATTTTTATGTCAAATATTTCATATGCAGCTAACTCAGTTTTGACAAAATATTTAACCCCTGTATGCAGTCTTTGTAAGGATGTTTGAGTGCATTCCTGTTAATCTCATTGATCTGATATGTGGAGGAACAGAAACAACATCCCAAAATACAGTGTGTGCATAATTATTAGGCAAGTTGTATTCCTGAAGATTAATTTCATTGTTGAGCAAATGCAGTGCTTTCACTCATTCAATATTTTAATGAACCTCAAAATTAAATATTTAACTAAGAAAAAGTGAGTTTTAGGCATTAGGCAAATATTAGTGTACAGAATTATTAGGCAACTAAATTAAAAACTAAAATTTTCCTATCTCACTTGTTTATTTTCATTTACTAGAGTAAGAATAGGAAGTAAACAATGCAAAATTTACAAATAAACACTTCTGGCATTTCAAAAAATATTCAGATACCAATGTAACCACCCTTCTTTTCACTAGCTGTGGTGAACTTTCCATCCATAGAGTCTGTTACTTTCTTGATGTGTTGAAGATCAACTTTTTGTGCAGCAGCAACCCATAGCCTCCCAAATACTGTTCAAAAAGGTGTATTGTCTTCCCTCACTGTAAATCTTAAAATTTAAAAAGCCCACAAGTTCTGTCATATGTAAGGCCTGTGCTAGTTAGCTATGAAGTGGGGGATTTGGATGTATACTATGGAGCATAAAAATCATGGCCTTTTTGAATGATGTAGACTTTTTCTTGTACCACTGCTTGAAGCAAGTATCTTTTTAAAAACTGGCAGTAGGTTTGGGAGTAGATTTTAGCTTGGAGTTAGAAAATGTGCATGAAAATGACGATACGGTCAAAATATTCACTTGCCTAATAATTATGCACACACTGTATATAAACTCAAGAAATCCTGAACTTAATGTCTGTAGAGGGAATGTTATTATGGTTCAGTGTTTGATTTCAATTATTGGGCAACAGGTGTCACTATCCTCTTACTTTTCTGTACTTTTCATTTATGTTTTTTTTTCCTTCTAGATGGTTATAAGACCAGATAAAATAAATTCCTTTATTATTCCTACAGTGGTGAAATTTATATGGATAAATTATGGAATAAAGAAAATTTGAAAGTTGCCACGTATAATATTGACATGGCATGTAGAGATGAAAATTTGTAGTCACTAAATCATGATTATCAAAATCGCTGAGTAATTTTCTTTTGATCAATTTAGTAGTTAATCAACTAATAATTTAAATTCCAAATGCAACAGAATGTGTTTTGGTGTTTTGGCATTCATTAAAAATAATGAGTATATTCAAACTCAGTTTAGTAATACACAAGAGCACTTTTTAATCTCATGCAACCCAAATGTTCTCTCCCCTCTTATTTTTAATTTTAATCATGTATTTATCTGTATGGTTGTTGTTATGCTCTTTATTTGTGTGTTTAATTTCTTTGGTCTGTGCATTTCTTTGTAAAACACAATGGGACACTTTCTTTGAATTTGTATGTGCCTTATTAGTGCTTCTGAATACACTAACGAGAAATAAAAAAAATTAAGATTAAGTATTATTGCTGCTTCATTGACCGTGAGTCACTAACACCAAGCCTCATTCAAGTCTTGCCAAGGGAATAAGGAGCATTGGCTGTTTGTTTTTTGTTTTTTTTTTTTTTGCTTTTGGGGAAGCCATACATGATATCTTGACTTTCAGCAAGCAATCATTAATCAAGTATTTTAAAAAGTGTTTCAACTAAACTTACTGCTGTGATATTTTTGTTGGGGTTAGGTAATTTGTACAATCAAGTGATATTTGTAGCTATGAGGACAAGATGCAAATTGACTTAAGTGGCCACTACACCTTTGATGGACAATTACAGTCCTTTATATAGTGTAGTTACAGTATATATAGCAATGGTTGATTTGACATTTGGTCATTTAGGAAATTTATATTCAATCACTGAGGTAATCTGAGTTAATTAAAGTCTGTATGGGGAGAAGACTAAACCTTGGAATTAAACCAAGAATTGCAATCTCAACAGCTAGTTTCACCAGCTGATTTCCCTGCTGCTGTGCCTGAGTTTCCAGCAGAGACAGAAGAACCTATGGGGTGGATCCAGTTTCTCATGGTGAATCGAGCCCTGCTGCACTGAGTGATTGCTGTTCCCTGTGGTATCAATAATACAGGAGGAAGTTATTGTCCCTGTGCAAGCCTCAGTATCATACAGCTAAAACAAGTGGAGGGAGGGGGTGGTCCTTTCACTCAGCCCTCTAGGGTTTCAGGGCATGCAGACAGTGGTCTGACTCTGGGGAGCCTGCTGCTGTGCCCTTGCACAGGGCTCAATTGTAAGTCTGCCTCACTGAGGGATAAATGTGTCCAAACAGTGACAGCCTACACAAACCTGCTGGCCTGGCCCCGTCGGTAAGACTACACCCTCAACAAACCCAAAGTCACAAGATGAGTTCTAGTTGAGAGATGGCCCAATAGAGAATTAGTCAGTGGGAGACATTGGCCCTTAGAGAATAGGATATCCTGGGTGTGATTAACATGATCCAGATTTTCACCTTGTTTGAGTACCTGGCTGAGTGCTGTGACCTCCTCATAACCTCATGAAGTTTTAAAATACTGAAATGGAAAAAAAACCCTAATATTATGTTATACATCCAAATGTTAAGTAAAGGACTGTGCAACATATCGTGATCACCCCTTACCATTTTACAGAGACCCAGAACCAGGCCTGACCATACTGCACTCTCCTCTTTACTGTGCAATGTGACAGAAGATAGTCAGCTACTACACTGTAGCACTGCGAGATAACTCATGAAATATGAAACCAAGCATCAACTCTAAACCTCAGAGACAGCAAGGCAAGTGCTCCAAACAGCTAAAAGCACAGAGGGAGACAGAAGACACAGGTGGGAGGGGTGGAGAAGGAGAGAGTGGAAGGCAGAGAAAGTCGGAGTGATGGTGAAAGAGAGAACGCCTTTCATAAAGAGGTCAGCTCCGAATATGTTGTTACCTTCAAGTTAGAGATGCTGGCAAAAACTTGAAAGGATATGCACAGAAATTAATGGATTGTACAGTAACTGTTGGTGAGTTTCTAGAAATATTTTCATCTTTTATTATTATTATATTATTGCAAGTGATCACTGACATTTAAAATACAATTTTAAAATACATAAAATGTTTTAAACATACAAATGAATTGAAACTAATGTATTCTTACCTGTTAACTTGAGATTGTGTTAATTTGAGAAGATTCAGAACTCTGTGTTTATAGATTATAAATGTCTTCTCACATCAAGCATCTTATCTTTGGGCATTCTTGATGCTCCTGCTCCATTTCAGCATCACAACCTCACTTTATTTGTCTTATAGAGTTTTTCATAAATTAAGTATATCACCAGTGCTTGTTTTATTAACCATGCAGTGAAAGTGATAAGGTGCTGTGTTGAACAGTCATTAAGGTTTAATTAATACCCCTCTCCAGTGAGATACATTTCTCCTTGAGTCTATACTATCAATGAAAATTTTAAAAAGGAAGCATTAAAAGCGTTGTTTCTTTTCTTCTTTTAAGGCAATAGGAAAGAATTCTGAAGAGAAAGATGTGACACCACTGTGTCACTGTGCATGCTGGCATGAGATGAAAATTGCAGAGAAAGGGCCAAGGATGGCCACTCTTATATTCACAAGCATCATAGTTTGTGCTCTTTTACTTGGGCAAGGATCATCTGAGAAGACAGGTGACCACATAAAACACATCATTAAACACGTTATTTGTGTGTTTCATTTCTACATGTGTTTATTTAAAAATGCTTACATTAATTGTCTCTGATGGTACTTTTTCAGGAGGGGCTAAACAGGACAGAAGAGATGCCATTTTTATGGAGCTTATTTCAAAATGGAATAAAGGAGGTGGTTGGAGTCCTCAGAATATTCCTCCAGAAAACAGCAAGGACCCTCCTGTACACCCTTGGATGAGGAATATTGTGGGGAGCCTAAAAACACTTGGTCTACTTCCCAGCAAGAGCCTGTCATCATTAAACAAGCCATTTGACAGACACCGTCTTTCTGGTTTCCTCTACAACATCTCTCTGTACCTCCAAGAGATGGACACTGAGCTGGAGGAGGTGCCAGCAGAACCATATGAGGAGCAGCTGTGGGAGAAGGTGCTGCATTTCTTTCTTCAGTCTGAAGGGAGTGCTGCTCTAAACCAATGGAATGGCCGGGTACCACCCCGACCCAGTGTCAGAGTGCAGGACTGGTTTTTGTCTCTGAGAGGCAGTCCGCATTGGGACTGGCTCCTGGGGCTACTGCAGAGCCTGATCTCTTTATCAGAACGTCAGCCCCATAGGCCTCTTTTGACTTTCTTATCACAGAATTGGAGGACAGTGAGTGCTGTGCTAGATGCTGCACTACAGGCCCTGGTAAGTGGGACCTATGGCCAGGCCAGTGCAGGCTTGCAGGGCTTCATTTGTGCACTGAAGGGCCGTGGTGACTGCGCCTTCAGTGTCAGCTGGCTTCAGCAGCTGCTGCGTTTCCTAGAAACACGCAACTGGAAGCCTGTAGTCAATTTACATCCAGCAGGGGAAGGTGCTGAGCACAGTAAGGGTTCGAGTGCATCTGGTCGTTTAAAGCCCTTCAGCTTGCCTCTTGAGGCCATGAGGCAAGATGGGTCAGCAGGAAATGCCTCTCTGGAAGATATGATGGCCACAGAGGATGATCCAGACTCCATGAAAAGCTTACTCCTGCAGGCATTATCACGTTCAGGTGGAGGTGAGAGAGGAGGCCACTTGGCACAGAAAAATTTAGCCCTTGTTCAAAGTTTGGATGGGCTAAGAAGAGGCCTTCTCCATAGAGTAGGTAGTTCTGTCTACAGTAACCTGAAGAAGAAGGTGTCACGAGTAACCATGGCCATGCTTGATGACGTCAGCAGCCTGGTTGACGTGCCACAGCCCAATGCGCAGGGACGATGCACTGTCGGTAAGTATGTGGAGCAGCTGTGCTCAGAGGTTGTTGCACAATCACACAAACTCATGATTAGACAAAAAGCTGTTGTGTGCCACCCTTCAAGATTTATCCACAGTGGCTCTTCTTACTGAGCATGTGCTGTCAATCATGTGTTCACACATTCACAAAGCAAAGCAGATTGGCCCTGGGTTTACCTTAAAGATACAGGAGAGAAATGACAGTGACTGACACTGCTTTAAAATCTTTATAATCATCCTGGTCATTGAAAGTATCTGTTGTTAGCTTGGTTAATCTCTTTATCTTCTCATTAATGTCAGTAACCCTATATCTTGGGCTTTGTTAGCTGAGTGGCACTGTTGCATCAGGCATAATTGTGTATACTGCAGGTGCTTCCAGGTGCTTTTTCCACTTCTCCTTCACTTTGATTTTCTAATGACATTTGTTTTTTTATTTGTATCTTTGAAGGTGACCTGAGACAGCTGATCTTATGGTAAGATATTTCAGAAATATAACTTTATAACTGTATCATTGCTGTTTACATATTTGTTTGATAGCAAAGTCAAACCATTATTGTTCCCATCTGTCCATGTGTATGTAGGGGTATAAGACATAATGTAACATGGAACTCCCAGGCTCTGGGCATTAGCTCTCAGGGTTTTCCAAGCACACTCCCATTCCTGTCCTGCCCATCCACTGAAGAAGATGAATTTATGTCCAGGCAAAAACCTGTCCATTCAACTCCTAAAGCAGCCTCATCCTCTCAAACAAACACCAAGCAAAAACACATGTATAAACTCTCCACCACACCACTCGACACTCAGTTCCACCAGCCGCAACCAGAGAGACAAAGGGAAAGTGACCAACAGCAAGAGATGGAGTACTCCACTTCTGCAGAAATTCTGGAGGCAGCATGCAATGAATCCATCCCTGGCTTGACAGGTGTTTCCAACTTCACTGTGTTCCTTTATTGTAAACTATTTGAAGGGGAGAATGGGTCAGTTAACCCTGCAGTGGCTGACATGGGACTTGACCTGCATGCCACATGCTCTGATGCAGCTTGGTATCTGTCTGCTGCTGAGGACGACTTTCTTTGGGTTCATGTCTGCAGTGAGTTCTTTGCACATGAATTCAACAACACAGTATGTGCCAACTCCTCGTTCTGGCTGCAAAGAGCACATCAGGTGAGGATGACTTTTTTTGAACAATGAAACATGTAAATAAGATGAATGAACAAGGTTGACGATTTTCTACATTTTTCTTGTGCAAAACCAAACCAACAATGGATTCATCCAACAAGTATTGTGTGTGTATCCAAAGCCTGATATATCTTATTTATATTGTACTGTATACCTCAATTGTTGTCAAAAAACTATTAAAACACATCAATAAGCCACACCACTGCACTGTGTGACATTTTTCTTTGCCTCAAGGGCAATGACAGCTTGTTCATGAATTCTCCAGAAGACTAAGAACAGTGATCACATTTTCAGCCTGTCTGCCTTCCTACTCTCCAGAGACATAATTGCTGTTTTTAGTCTTTGGAGCCATTCCTGAACAAACTGTTGTGCCCCTACTCTTCAGGGTTGGAGGAAAACGTCACTAAGTGCAGTATGTAGCTATGTGTTTTACTAGTTTTTGTACAACAACAGAGGTCCATTGCATAGAGGAACACAGTATGTCATAGAGAGATACACCATAGGACAGAGTTCCTTGTGGGTTTGGCTAGGTTCATGAGATTTGTCGACAAGAAAAATATAGACAATCACCAACCTTAAAGTTACAATTCAAGACATTCAGCAACTAGATGTCACACTATAGCACCAACATCTCAGACCAAAACAAGCATGTGAATCGTTTGCTCAATAAAGTCGGAGGAAAACAAACTGATAACTCACAAAACTCGGATTAAACTGTCAAACTAGATAGTGCTGATAAAATATGATGAATATTATGTTACTGTATTGCCTATTTCTCACCTTAAATGTGTTGAGAAGCATATTTTATTTTCATGTGAGAATTTTTGTGACATGGCTGCCATCTTGGAAATGGATGTGGAGGACACAAAAGGAGTCACATGCATTAATATGCATGATTGTCCAGTTCAGTTAACAATACCAAGAACAGAGAAGGTCAGATAATAAGACACACAGAAGTACTGTAGCTTAATTCTCTTCTCTGGTTGCCATTATTCCATTATATCTACCTAGCAAATTGTTGCTGACCTGCAGTGAGGCTCAGTCATTTATTACACCTTTAAATAATGCTGTCTTCTTCTTGCTGAATATCTTAAGTTGTATACTATACAAATGTATAGGTATATTGCTTATTTTTTCTACCTTATACTTATTTATTCTGACTTTAATATTTGCAGGCTGCAGTGACAAAGAACTACCAATTCTTTAACCAGACAAGTATAGACGAGTTATGTGTGCAGCTGTCAGGTGAGGAGATAGGGAGTCCAGAACTTGATGAGAACTGTCTGGCTCAGTTGGGCAGCAGGTTTCTCAGTGCCCAGGCTTTCAGGCACTGCTTCCTGCCCAACAACTCTGCCCTTATTTTAGCTCTGTGTGGGAGAGAGTCTCCAGACTCACATCAGTCCTTTCCAGATGGCAGCTGGGCAGCCGCATACTGCTCCAAAATACACAACTTCCCCCATGTCAACACCATTGAAGACACTTGTCAGTACAGAAAGTGGGCTGTGCATCATTTCATCAACTCCACCCTCCTGGAGCTCTGTGGACAGACTCATGGATTGAGAGAATACATTTGTTTAAATGCTTCACTCTATCATCAGCTGTTGAGATCAGTCCCTGAGTTTGCTGCTCTCTGTGTTGATCTGCAAGCAGAATTTGAGGACAAGAAGTGCCTCCTGCAGAGGTTTTTTGACATGCTTCCAGCACCGTATCAATTTGACACATCCCAACTGTGTGTAGATCCAGCCCCACTACTAGTGGAGGTCTTACACAAATTGAGTGTATGTGAGATTGAGGGAAGGGAGAATGAGGGTTTTTTGGCTGCACTTGGATATGTGTTACGAGTCTTGGACTTCATGGTAGGCCTCTCTTCTGGTCTGGATGAGGGAGAAAGAGAGGCGAGGCAAGGTTTGGGTCAGGCCATCCTCCTCTCTAGTCTCCTTGACAACACATCCTGGGCCACACTACAGCCAGAAGCCTCCATGAGCATACTTCACACTGTGGGGGTCTTTCTCCGCAGAGAGCGTAACATCACTCTCAAGGAAGATCTGCTGAGCTGCTTCAGTGTAAGATGGCACATGTTCACACACACACACACACACACACACACACACACACACACACACACACACACACACACACACACACACACACACACACACACACACCACACACACACACACACACACACACGCACACACACAACAAGGAATCAATAACTTGTTTTTTGTTGTTACATCAGCCCGTCTTGTGGGACCTCATTCAGCGGGACGACAATTCATCTGCTCTCAAGGTTCTGTTGCAGGTACTCAGCCGTGTGCCCACATTCATGTTTAACCCTCCACTTGATGCACTGAACTTTATATTCAGGTGAGTCATTTTATGTCACCAGGAGTACCTCCAGATGCCCAGAGACAGCATTCGCACTCTGGTAATGTCTGCTGAAAAAGACGCAGTTAAGAGATTTCTCTCCCATATGCATCAAAGTTGGGATCAGCTGCAAGTTGAAACCAGCCAGGTTTGTTTAAAAACTCTCGAATTAACACATTAGTTAACACATCTTTATATAGCTGCCTGATTTAGAGAATTAAGAAACACAAACTCTTATGTTTTTTCTACCCCTCACAAATCTTTGACATGAGTATATTACTATTAGACAGCCTATTTGAACACACACTATTTGATCCTGCTCTTTTGTTTTTCTCTGTTAGGCCTCTCAAAAAGAATTGCAGGCCATGGAAACAATGACTGCTGCCTTTATTCATAAGTTCCCACGAGTGACCCCAGAACTATTTGTGGACCTGTCTCAGTTCATTCCCTTCATGTCTGTATCTGACATCATGAGCTACCCAGCCTCCCTGATTGTCAACGACAGCGTGTAAAGTTACTGATCCAACATATTGTCTAAAATTGGTCAGTGCCTTCTTGATGCTAACTGCCTCTGTGTTGCTTTGAAGGCTGACAGCCATCCGTGACCACAGCTCAGGGATGAAATCCCTGCAGAAAAAGGCCTTTATGAAGAGACTCCTGCAGTCAAGCGTGATGGGTGATGTCCCTACATGGCCACCATACTTCCTTAGCTCCATCTTCCCACTTCTGCCTTATCTTCCAGTCAGTCATTTTCAGCAACTAACATCACAACAGGTTAGAAGGCAATTTATTGTAGCTCTCTTGCTGATATTAGCCCTTTAAGATGTGGTCAGGTATTTTTTAAAGTAAACTAATCTTTGATTGGGACTCTTACAGCAAATAGTTTGTAAATGAGGTGAACTCTGTTGTCTCTGTTAGCTTGCTCCGTTGATGGAGTTGCTAGGCAACAGCAGTCTAGATGGTGTAAGGGGGCGCCATGTGCTTCGGACACTTTTCACCAAAAAGAAGAATATGACCAGTGAAGACATATTGAGGTGAGGTCAGACCATTACAGGCACAGTGCTTTAGTCCTGGTCTAGGTGTTTCTTTGTATTTGACCTTTGCACTGTACTTAAACAGTAGCTACTGAAAGGTTAATTTTCTGAGAGCACATCAGACATAGATGTTACTCCTCTGACACCACAGGAACTCAGAATCATCTTGAAATCCAACATCATGATGTGTTGATATTGATGAGTTGGGACAGGTTTTGTTAGGTATGAGTATGTGATGCTATGTGATCATTGTTTGTGGTTTATTACTTCTCCTCTAAGCTCAGTATTTAAGTAGTTGAGTAATGATACAGTTGTCATACATTTCTACATGACACTTGTGTATTTGTAAAAACTAATTTATGTTTGAAATTTATTTTTGATTTGATTATTGGCAAAGTGTAAGATGATGCCTTTTTGCAGGTTAGGAGCCCTTGCATGTTATTTGGATCCATTTGCGCTGCATCCAGCCCTACAGGCCTCAGCTGTGTCCTCTGCTCTTTGGCAGCAGCTAGCTCGATGCATTTCCAAGGGCTTCGTCAGTGCCAGTGGCAGGGTGAGGAAAACATGGTCTTACTGACATCTACAGAAAATCTTTTACACCATTATTGTCCTCAATTACAGTATTTTATCTTGTTCTGGACTATGTCAGACTAGTCCTATTTAACCATGTTTTTTGGTAGCTGTCTTCATGGTTGATAGCAGCAGTTCAGAGCCTGAACGCCAGCAACATGGCTCCCCCAGAGCTGTCTGCCCTCAGTGGTCTCTTACCCCAGTTAGGGGCCCCCTTTTTACTGTCACTCCCTACACAACAACTCCTGGAAGTCCTTTCACAACCAGGACTACACCGATATTCTCCGGCACAGGTTAGCACAAAAGTCCAATATAAATCATATACCTTACCTATGTGGATTAATTATGTTCTCATCTTGTGTTGAGTTATTGCATCCCCTCCTTACTTCTTTTTATAAGAGACTTGTATATGAATTAAATAAAAAAAAATGCCAAGGCAATCAATACATCATTAATCTTTTCTCAAAGATGCTACATAGAACTAAAATGCATCAATTAATTATGCAATGAGCGAGAAAATTCAGGCTTGATGGAAATATTTACTGCAGACCAATGATTAACAGTTTCTAAAGATGGAGGAGAAGATGAACAATGATACTGGAATCTCAGACTGTGTAGTTTTCATTTTAATTTAAATATTTTCCTCAGGCTTTTCAAATGTTATCCAAGATTTCTAAGGACACCAATGTAAGTAGACATCTTAAAAATGTTTCTGCTAAATTCCAGCCATCTGCACTCTAACCATTATGTTTTTCTTTTCTCTGCTAGCTGACCATGGAAAAACTGTGCATACTGAAACCATTACACTCTGGTCTCTCTCCTGCTGTGCTGAGAGACCTCCAGTGGCCTGAGATTAGTCAAACTGCCCACTGCCAGTGTTGGAGCATCCTGCTAACTGAGCTTAAGCCTGGCCATAGAGCCATGCTATACAATGCAGTGCAGGAGGTGACGGTGTTATTGTCTGTCTTCAGTACATCACCCATCACTTTCTTATCTGTTCACCGTCCTTGATAATTTGCTGTGAATCTCATTTTATTGTCACTTGTTGAGTAGGAGACACAATGGAGGAGGCGAGATTTTGGCAGCTGATAAATTCAACATCAACAGTTTTCAGTGACAGACTGTGTAAGAAGCTCTCGTCGAGCTCTAGAGTTACCAATCAGGTTTCTTTTAATGTTTCAGTTTCTCTGTGTTTCCTTTTGTGTGTCAACAGGCTTTACACAAAGACCTGCAGAATATCACACAGCAGGTAAATTGCCTTTTACCATTTGTCCCTCTGCGGAAGCTGACAGAGGCCTTAAACAGAGAAAACATCCTTGGTGATATAAACCTGTACCGAGACATAAACTGGTCGCCACAGCAGGTGCATATTTTACTTATTTTTAACTTATTTTTGAGAGGTGTTCAGCATCGTCTTGATATAACAGGGATATGTTCTCAGTTCTCTTACAAAAGAAAGAAAATGGTACCATCTCCTGTTAATCTCCAACTCATTGGATATGCTTCAGATGATCCTTTCAGGATATTAATGCACCATACGCCTCAGCCACCATCAAGCTAATTAGTTTGGATGTAGTACAATAGTGTGAAAGAGTATAGCGTAAATTAATAATGGCTACCTTAAAGGGATTTTGTCACAAGCAAGAGTGTATTAATCTGCTTTCACTACCTGTTCTCAGGCTAACAAGACATGAGCCAAGTCAATAAAGATTTTCATTTAGTTTTACACTGAAATATACTCCAACACACCTTATATAATCTAACATATATTTAAATAAATTAGATATTCAATAGTTAGTGAGACTGAGAAGTTAGATGAGTCTGTTGAATATTTTGTGACACTGCAATTATTGGTTTAGTTTATGTTTTGTTATAATAGCAATTCAGAGACATTCAACTTAGATGATTTCTAGTCATGGGGCTTAAATGATGACAAATAGGTTAATATTATTTGATTAAGACGTTGTTAGTTTTAGGGTAAAGGACAACTGAGACTTATTCTTTCTGGACAGGCTCAACTCCTGTTCAAGAGATTTCACAAATTTAAAGACATTACCAGCAAGATGGTGAGGTGAGTCACATCCATACTACATTAGAAAATTCAGATGTGTGCTATCAATCAATATTCCTAATAACCAATATACGTTTTTCCTGTGAAGGCAATCAAAAACTCAAAACAAGTACAGTCACAGTTATTTTCAGGTTAAGTGCTCAGTCAATAAACCATTTAAATGATGGCATCTCTTTTGCTTTCAGAGACCTGGGTCATATTGCTGGTGGAATGAGTTGTGACTTAATGAGGCGTTGGATCAATGACACAGATTTTGTGGCACTGCTTCATTTC
>JANJYP010097965.1:0-13029 GCA_024605115.1 Rastrelliger brachysoma | reverse complement strand
TCTGCTTTTTATGCATATTTTACTCATGCATTGTGTAGCTACTGGGTAGCTTCCTCGTTTAATATGTGTGGATTTTGTGTGGGTGTGTACGCCTTTGAAGTTCTGCCATTTTGCTGGTAGCATCCCAGGTTTTGACATCATTTTCTCTTCTGTCTCTTCACAGTTAACCCTGGCTGAGCAGAGATGTGTATTCCCATGTTTGTGGATTAATGACCACAGTGGATTAATGGACACAGTGCCTACATTACATGTGATTATTTGTTCAGGGAAACGAAAAAAGCAACGATAATCATGGNCTTCACAGTTAACCCTGGCTGAGCAGAGATGTGTATTCCCATCTTTGTGGATTAATGACCACAGTGGATTAATGGACACAGTGCCTACATTACATGTGATTATTTGTTCAGGGAAACGAAAAAAGCAACGATAATCATGAATGACTGTCGTCATGAGAAGTGGCATTGCCTTTGTCATTTTAACAAGAGGAGTATGAGCACATGTCTTCCTATTATAGAATGAGACTTTATCTAAGAGCAAAAGTAAAAACCTCAGCTACTGCCTTGTTTTATCATCATCACCACAACAAAAACAAGGACATTTTATACTGTCAGATGCAGTGGAAGTGACTCACTTGGATTTATGTGTGTGAAGTGTTAAGCGTGTGTGTGTGTGTGTGTGTGTGAACATTTGTATATAGGATGAAGAGGTCTGTATGTGTATTGTAACACAGAAAATGTAGCTCATGGTATGTGATTGTTTTATTTTTATGAATATCAAAGTATAACTGCACATTATACAGTATATTCTTGTCTGGTAAATGTATGAATACAGTTTTACTGAACTGAAGATTTTGCATCGTTTTGAGTCTTTCTTTTCTTGATTTTTTTTTTTCTTGTTTCACCACACAAAAGCAAATAACGAATCCTTTACAACATATGACAGAATAATGTGAACAGGAAACAATCTGCTATTCTCTTAATATCATTGATAAATTATAATAAATTATGTTAGCCTAAAAATGAATAATTCATTTTTCATTTATGTTGGAAATCCCATGTGTCAGATTTGTCTCTAATATGTCAAAGATTTGGAATGCAAAGCGTGTAAAAAAGCATGACTTACACCATTGCAGACAGTGGCCCTAATGATGATTTCTGTGCCTTGATGTTTTATTTGAAAGCTTTCAGACTGGATTTCACAAAGATTTCCCTTTAAGAATAATGTAAATGATGCATCAAAAGCAGTAGAAAGAAGAATACAACAAATAGTCCTTTTTTTTTTTTTTTTTTTAGAAGGGGTGGGTTGTCAGTTTTTCTATATTTTGGTGGTGGGGAATAAAGAAAACTTCCCCAACTGGGGTTTGAATTTCTTTTGAACACTCAGATCTTCCCTGGATACATTCTGCCTAAATTATTAGTGTTGTACCAGTAAGATCTTAATTACCATTAGATATATTCCCTACATATAATTTCTGATTCTACATAGTATCAGTATTGTCATAAGAAAGCAGTACCAAACAAGATCAATAGACGTACCTTACTGCACATCACAGACACATTAAAAATACGGAAATGTCATAGGAATACTGCGCTGATCCTTCAGCGGTGCTATCTCTCACTACTGTGTATTTTAGGGGACCTGAACTATACCAGAATAGGTATGTCTCTATCTTGCAAGTGCATGTGGAGTGAGTGGGCTTGACTGAAATAAATCTTTCAGAACAGCCTTAAGCCAACTGGCACACGTCATACATAATGTAATGGTTCATCATGTTGCCCATCTGCTAAAATCGTATTGCGGTACTGCAGGTCTAATCCATTCTCTATCAGTTATGTGACTGTACATTCTGCTTAAATTATCTTGAAACCTGAAGTACCTGCCCTCTGTGCTGACCACGATGACCTTGTGTGGCAGCTATACTCAACCTTTTACTGGTGTTTCTCCCTCTCATGTATATTTAATCCTTAGTTTTAAAATGTAGAATTCAACAAGAATAATAAATACACATATTGTTGAAGCTATGGGCAAAAAAGTAAACTGTGTTACCATGTTTCTCTGCATGTTCTGCCCTCCTTGATGTACTACAGTTACTTTGCATAGATCCTGATCTGACTGTGTTTTTATGCAATCTCAGCTTCTGCGTGACTCAGTTATTGGAGCTGATTGCACAATTAGCTGGTAGGTGGATACTTTTTATGTTCTGTTGTATACAGCAGAGTCCAAAAGTCAAAGAATGCTCAAATATTCACTTGAATGGGAAAGTGGTCTAAGACTTTTGGACCCTATATATTTTTAGCCGTGCTGGTATGGCCCATAGGAAAGGCACTGTTAGTCATGGTCAGTACACCACACTGGTCCAGACTGAAATATCTCCACAACTATATTCTGCAAAATATCACAGAATCCATTTTATACAGATAAGTACCAAATTTTGTACAAATATTCATAGTTCCCAGATGATTAATCCCATTTCAATTTGTCCATACTTTGGCTTACCACAAACCTAAAACTGACTTATTTTACTTTACTACTTTGTGTATTTAGTATGTGAAGAAACAACATTAAAATAGTCACCATGATCAACATTATACCTGCTACAATGTTTTCAAGTATTGAAATGAAAGGCACTCACTACTGAGTAACATGAGCAACATGATGTTTGTTCATGATGAAACTGACACACATTGTGTTGATAGAGTAAATGAACTAATTTAAATTCAAAGTTTAAGATCAGGCCTTCATTGAACATACAATATGTTCCAAACCTTTAACTGAGGAGGGAGAGTTTCCTGTTAAAATAATGCAACTTCAGACTTTTTGCATCTACTGTTTATGTGAACACTGTCATACTGCTGCTAAGCAAACATGAATCATAAGCCTGTTTTTTTGTTATTGTTGATGATGAATATCATTTCCAGTAATGCAATCCAAAGTGCAAAATAATTTAAATATTTATACAATATAAACATTTCTGTTTACAGTTTCCCAGTCAGTGTTAAATGTAGGATATTCATGGACTATGAACATTGACTTCAATTTTGAAATGGTTATTTTTAGTAGAAATAGAACAGTTATGTTCAACAAACAAAAAAAGTTGCCAGTTCTGTACTTTTCCTGCAGGTTAGAGTCACATCTGTTGAAACTATTTGTCCATGACGATTAACTGTGTAGCGATGGGTCCTTATGTACACAGTGAGTAATGATTAGTTTGTAGGATTCTGCTTCCCAAATGACTCAGTAATATGCAACTGGGTGCAGATTTGGAGTGGTGGATCTGATATAAAGAACAGTCTGGCTGATACTCATTTAGGTTTAACTCCAGAACAACAGTAAGTTTTTTTTTTCTAACTCATTTTACTACTGTGATATGTATTTTTTATTTGTGGTCAGATAATTTGCATTGCAATACTTGAGCATTATACTTCATATTTTATTTATAACTTGTGTTATAATTCTTTGTCCTCATGTTTAATTCTCTATTTCTTGTCCCTCAGTAATGAATACTTGGTGTGTCCTTGCTTTCCTCTGGTTGGCATATTTCTGCCATGGCACACTGTCATGTCCAGAACTTTGTAAATGCTACCCCAAAAGAGCTGAGTTGGTCTGTAATGAAGTTGCACTGACAGAGTACCCCACTGAGGATCTCCCAAAGGACACCACCCTGGTGACCATCCAGTTCACCAACATCACCTCTATCTCTGAACACCATCTTAATGCCACACCCCTGTTGGAAGGTCTCCACCTTTACAGCAACCACCTGCAGAACCTTTCCTCTCATCTCCTCAGGGGTGTTCCTCAACTCAACACTTTGGATCTCACAGACAACAAACTGGTTAGCTTGCCTGCAGAGGTCTTCAGCCATGCCCCACTTCGCAGTTTAGTGCTAAAGAACAATCTGCTAGAAACAGCAGATGCTGTGTGGTTTCCTGACAACAGCAACCTGACCTGGTTTGACTTAACTGGGAACCAAATTAAAAATATTGTACCAGCTCTGTTTCAAAAGTTGCCACACCTGGAAAGTCTTGACCTTTCTAACAACCGTCTAGAGAAGATCTCTGCAAACTCTCTGGACCCACTGACCAAACTTGAGAGGCTGAACCTTCAGAACAACAAGCTGAAGACTCTGGATGCATCTTTATTTGGGAATACTCATAACCTCACCTACTTGTTCCTGTCCCGAAATCATCTCAACAAACTTCCCCAAAACATTTTTCAGGAGCTCACTCACCTCAAAACACTAAGCTTGGATGACAACCAGCTGAGCCATATCCCTCCAGGCTCACTTGACCAGTTGGACTCCCTGGATGAAGAAGGTTTGGACCTAACAGCCAATCCATGGTTGTGTGATGGAAAAGTAGAGTACCTCTGGAGGTGGCTCCAGAAGAACAAGAAAAAGGCTTTCCTGCCAGAGACCATCACATGTGCTAAACCTGAGTCTCTCCATGGACGCTCAGTAATGTCACTGACAGAGAGTGAACTAAACCTTCAGTCTTAACATTTTTCATCCTCTTGTTTGTTGCTACATTGATACACCTAGTTCAGCCTGTCATATGCTGTCTTAATGAAATCACGGAAATGTTTTTTAGTATAATGTAAGTGTAAAAATTAAAAATGATATGAATAAAGCATTCAATAGTGTTTGTCTTTCATCTTGCTTAAATTGTAGATCAAATGTGCTTTGAATGCTATAGTTAGACATTTTGGAAAATGCAATTATTGACATGCTTGCAGAGAGAAAGAGAAGAAGATCAATACCACTTTCATGCTAAACATGGAGTTACAGCCAGGGGAAGGTTAGCTTAGCTCATCATAAAAACTGGAAGAATGAAGAAACAGCTAACCTGGTTCTATTTAAAGATAGAGAAAATTCATGTTCTAGCATCTCTAAGTCCCTGTAAAACCACAATCTCAGATTTACTGACCAGGTGTGAGCGTATTTACTGTGATTTTATTCTAACAAGAGAAATGCCTACATAGAATGTGATATAAAAATAACTTAATGAATAAATGAAATACCACATCATAGCAAATATTCACATATGACATAAAATATCATTGCATTAAATATTCTCACAAAAGTGCAAATGAGGAATATTGATTTTGATGTGGTGACATTATGGAAAGCACACAACAAAGTAACCACTCAGCAGTTGAGCTGGTTTGTTTGCTTGGTTTTGTTTGCTTCTTGCAACATTTTGTACTCATTGCTGGGAACAACATGGGCACAGCGTTGTATAAAACCAACACCTTCAATAAAAGTACAGAGAATTCTGGTGTCTCTTTCAGGTAGGAATATGTACATTTGATTAGATTTTCCCACTGTATTACAATTTATTCGTTCATGCAAGGTAATTCTTGTTGACTGTAGAAACATTTTCTTAACTATCTTGTATTTGTTTTCTCTGTGCAGTGGTTTAAAGATGAACCTGTGGCTGCTCCTGACATTTACTGCACTGGCTGAATGCCTTAACCAAAGAAGAGGCGCCCACTCTTGCCCAGATCTGTGCTCCTGTTCCCCTTCAGGTGCAGAGGTGGAGTGTAGTCAAAGCTCTCTTACACATTTCCCTGTAAACAGTTTACCTCCTAGTACTACTCGACTGTCCATCCAATCCACCAACCTCAGCACTATATCAACCAGTCATTTAAGTGCTGTACCTCTTTTAGAAAACCTTCAGTTGTATCACAACAAACTGGACCATCTTCCTTCAGATCTATTGAAGGGCATTCCTCACCTAAATGCTTTGGATCTCACAGGTAATCAGCTTGTTCGTCTGCCTCCAAATATCTTCAGTCATGCCTCACTGCGTAGCCTGGTGCTCAAAAATAATCTGATTGAAAAAGTAGATGCTGAGTGGTTTTCCAACAGCAGCAACGTGACTTGGCTGGACTTATCTGGGAATCGTTTCACATACATACCAGCAGCTCTGTTTCAGAGGCTGCCACATCTGCAGAATTTAGACTTGAGTCATAACAAGTTGCAAAATTTACAAATAGATGTGCTGAAGAACCTTCACTGTCTAGAGACACTTAACCTTGCTGGTAACAAATTAAGCTCCCTGGAACCAACAGCCTTCACCCACAACTTCAAACTCTCTAAACTGTTTCTGCAGGAAAATCAGCTACAGGAGCTGCCAGTGACCCTCCTTCAAGGTCTCCAACACCTTGAATTACTTCTGCTCAATCAAAATCATTTGCAGCATCTTCCCTTAGGCCTGCTCAAGGATAGGAATCCTTCTTTTCAGGTGATCTTATCAGGGAACCCCTGGGTGTGTGATAAGAAGATTGAGTATCTGTGGAAGTGGCTCACTGTTCATCCCCAGAATGTCATCTTTGTGGAGGAGGTGATGTGTTCTGGCCCTGAAGCTCTCAAACATCGCCAAGTGGTCTCTTTAACCGACAGTGAACTCGGTCTTATTAAATGAGACAAAATTTCAAATAAGTAATGCGGAGGAGGTTAAAAATGTGTAATATCCCACATCAAATTAAAATAATATTCACATACTGCACTGTACTTTAAATCCTGAAATTAAATGTAAAAAATAATCTCTGTAAGCATGGACTGTTGTCATTGAATTTATTCTAGCGAAGTCTCTGATTACTCACCTTTTTGTTTTTTTTTCTTCTTTCTGAACTCTCATTTAACTCTCCATTGTTTGGAAGTTGTCCAGCCCACTGGGTGGCGTAAGATACTCAATAAATTTTCAAAGCAATGAACACAACAAACAGTGCAGATCATTTAATTCAGATCATTTATTCCGCATACTCCAGCCAAAAATGTGTTCAAACAAACTTTATGCAGATGTATTGGGTTATTATTTTATCTTTGCCTCCATAATCTAATGGTAAATAAACATCATTCAAAGAATGGGCAAACTCGGTGTTTAATCATTTTTGAAATAATTTAAAATTCTTTCACAAATGACGAACCAAAAAGCTGTGATTCAGGAAATGCAAAAACACTGGTGGCTGTGCAAAACTGTAAGAAATGAAAGCAGTCTTGCCTGCTTTGTTAATTTGCTTTAAGATTCTTTGTTTAAGATTATGATGAATTCTTACTCGAACAGATCTCTGTTTTCTTGGTTGCATCACAGATTGCTGCATTGTTTTGTGTGTCGTGCCCTTTTGTTTTTAATGATGTTGAGCATGTGGGAGTGTGTGGGCAGTGCAATGGCAGTCTTCTAGCTGACCTCTTCTGGATGTGTTTAAATATCTCTCTCTTTCTTACTTTCTTAAGATCTTTCTCTTACAATATGCATGTGTGTGTATCCTCTGTATACCCACACACCCATGTCCTCAGGCTCTGATCACAGTGAGGGTGGTGGACTGTAATTTATAACTTGTATAAAATATAAAACATTGCCTCCTCTAGGGGCTGTTACTTATGAAAATTAAACCTCATTCACAAGAGTGGAAAATACTTAGATGTATGTCTTTCTTTCTACCTCTCTGAATTGTACCCTGGAGGTTAAAGGTTGAGGAGGTGGACTTGAGAAGAGATTGCTGGTCTGAATCTAATTCTCTGTTATGAGTATTCCCTCAGGATGTAAGCATCTGTTTCAGACAAGGTGAACAAGCACACTCTCATCTACCTTAACAACAATTGCTGCTCTTTGGGCAAGACATTTAATCTCTATCTTCTCTATCTGCACCCCTAAACCCCCAGGCTCTAATGTATTAAGTGTGTAATAGTGCACAGTGTGTTAGAGAAATGAGAATGATGCTTCCCTTGCCTAACTATGGAGGAATAGAGCTTGTTTTCTGGCATGCAGCTGTACTGTCAGTTAACAAAGACCGCCTGACACTGAAATCTAAAGGTCATAGGCCAGGTTTGCCCAAACTTGAAAATGACTTTGGCCTTTTTGACTTAGTGTTGCAATATTAGAGACATGATTGTGGTTGATAGTTGGTCATTCACACATTATACTGCACTAATTATTTGATATTTTTGTCATAATCACTTGCATAGTTTCAGTTCATGCACTTAAAAAAATATAATTAATAAAAAAAAATTAAATTAATAAACTGTGAAACAATTTGTTCAGGTTTTGCATTCTAATCTAAAATGATATAAAATGAGCACTGCTGGAAAGTGTTCTATATATAATTTATATTGCATGATTATTATAATAACACTTTGAAAGGGGCAAATCTGTATAATGTGTATTTTTGCTTTTGAGATTTTAAAAAATTGTACATTTTTTGCAAATTGGAAATCCCTTTGCAAATTCTAATAGATCATTTGTTCTTACTCAAAGCATTTACTCCCACATGTAGCATCCTTTGTGTTTAACATGCATATAAAATAAAAAAATGTCATTCCTAAAACATATATATAAATATCATATTCTATATTCCACAAGTCATTTCAGTTCGATAAAAATGGAACCCTTTCCTTTCCTATTAGAATTATTGAATTATGTGGACTTACATGGGAGTTACTAGTGGAATAGAGTGCTATGGGCTGTCCTGCAATCTAATTTTGTGAAAGCCAGTAGCTTTTCTTTTGCGACCCCTGGTCTCTTGTTCATGGATTATTTTTTAAAAAGTCCAACCCAAAACTGCTGAATTGCAAATCATTACTGGGATTAGTAATTACTGAATTTCAAACTGTACTCTGTTACTGAAAAAATAGTGACATTACTGTAATGTATTACAAAGTTACATTCAGCATTAATTCTCCTTTTTGCTTTGTTTTATGTCTCCACCATCTCCTGTGGGAAATATTTTGATCTTTAGCCTGATTTTTTCTTCACCAGCTAGTTGTTAACCAGACTCTCTCCTTTCTGCTGCAGAGGTAGTACATGTATTACTTACCTTTATGGCTGCTTCGCTGTAAACAGCAGCATACTGTGGCCACAAACAACACTGATAAAGGAACTGAAATATCAACGTTATGGACTGAAAAATCAAGACACTCCTTAGAACAGAAGAGAAATGCAGGTTTCACTGTCAATTCTTTTCCTGTCACCAGAAGCAACCCCAAGTCATATGTGCCATTATCACAGTAATATAATAATAATAAATATAGCCACCTTAAGGCTTGAGTATTTACTCAACAGACATTCTTCATTGGCCAGCATCCAAAATCTCCTTAGTTTTTGATTAAGTACCACCACAGGACAGATGAAGACTGTTGGCTATAGTGCAATTAATCACAAAGAAAGAAAATCCCAAGACAAAGTTTCCCCTTTAACTATACACACATCTATCAATAGACACATCTGATCTTTAACTACACAGCTGTAGTGCGCCTTTGTTCTCCAACCTTGAGATTTTGCATATCACATTCACCTTCTTATGTTTGTTGAGCTCAGGCTGAAATAAGAGAAGAGGTTGTTGGACTCATTAAAAGCTTACCTGGAGGTAGGTGATAGATGTCACACTGTGACTGACTTCAGGAGCCTGAGTCCATTACCATGCAAGCACTTAACAACAGTAACTCCCCCACTAAGACCTTTATCACCCTTCCCACACATTTTACTCACAACTGATGTTATTTGTTCATGCCTCAAACCTATGCATGTTTAGGACCAGCATGCTTTGCTCATATAAAATGTTTGATCATTTTTTACCATTAGCAGTTTAGGTGGTGAGTTGGAAAAATAGCATGATCCCATGTATTAACCTTCATTTATCATAATCCACGTGTGTTTTATTCATATCATTTCCATGCTCATAAATCATTGCTCTACTTGACAACATAAACACGGGGAAAGGAAAGGAATGCGTTGCTGGCTTTGTGCATTATCTCATTATTGGCAAAAAGGAAAGGGGCCACTTCCCTATCTGTATGATTGGTTGTTGTAAATGGCCTCACATGCTCTCCAGGGAAATGGTCTATTAGGAGGGTCTTCTTAGATGGATGCCGTGTTTAACACGTTGCCACAAAGTGAGTCTGTTTTATTGCAGGAATGATGGAGGTTCCCACAACATCGACAGACATAGTATAGCACAAACTACATGAAGAATATAACAAAAAATAAGCTATTTATCAATCAAAACCACTGCTCACACATAAAAATGTGCACAGAAGTGGAAAAAACTGTGAAAGTCTAAAATAAAATGAAGTGACATTAGATGTTTAGAAATGACGATGCAAGTGCACAATCAAAATGATGACAGAAATCATATTTACCATCTGAAAGCAAATGCATACATTTTCTATATGGCTGTGGCAGAAACAGATGTGTGAAGGTCAAATAAGAACTTAAGATTGGATTGTTGGATTACCAGTCTTGGAATAATACAAAAAATGATTACACTCATCTCTTCCAATTCTGACACTGTAAAGGTGTTGAAGGAAGGGGGTTCATACATTGTTAGTCAATCTGTCTGTACTTTATGTGTGAAGCATGCTGAAAAATCTTAAAGGTGCCAGTACAATTCCACACAGCTGTTTGACCGTTGGTTGAAAAGCTTTGTAACCCTCTTCACCTTTCCCACATTAGAAATGAATGGGCTCCATCTGACAGCTTTCAGAAAACGGCAATTCGACATTTACACCCACTTCTCACAGTGATTGACTATGCATGCGGAGGTGGGAAAGTAAGAAGGGTCTGAACTAGTCTCTGTTTTTTATTCCCTGCACATCTATTTCAGGCAGTTTTTAAGTTCTTGACTTTGTGCTACATTGGAAATTTCTCAAAGAACTTTAGTACAAAGTCAAGATCATGATATGTAACACAAAAAGCTAGGGAAGCACTGTAAACACAATTGCTACTCCCTTACAGAAAATGTTCTTTTGGGGAATGAAAATGTCATTATCAGTCTTTGCAGCCATTTCTTAACAAATTAAAATGCCTATACTCGTCTTCTGTGACAAAAGAACATGTCCCCCATTGCAGCAATGTGGCTATCTGACATAGTTTACAGACAACAACACACAATACTTTAAGAAGGATCAATTCATTGTTATGTTGGCTCTGACAGCAATGAAACATTACAGTAAATTAGGTTTTTGGGAATTTGGGAGAACCATAGACTGTATATAAATATAGATATAAAAAGGTATGATGTCATGCCTTCTTTGTATTGGTGCTGGTTGGAAGAGTTACTGCTTTTGGTTGCCTCAAGAATCAATTACAGCCATAACAAAGACTTCCTGGAGAAAAATTTGCTTTTTATATTGGAGTAAATTTGGGCCAAGCATTTTTTGGAGCCAGCATCTAACATTACTAGTGGCATTGCACTTTAATATACTCAAACCCTGGTGGTTGCCACTTGGGGAGAACTGACATTTTGACAAGAACAATGATTTTCACATAATGATAGGAAGGCCTCTGTTCTTTGTTTGTTCATTATTCCTCCCCCAAGAAACACAAGAGTTCTGATCTCTCACTGACATGCTTGTAGCCCCCTTGAAAAAAAAAAAATACTGACATGTCTTTTACTCCTCCCCCAACTTCTGCCATCCCCCTCTGTACACATCCACTCTCTTTAATGACTATGTAAATATTCCACTGCAGTGATACACTGTGTACAATCCATGCAGCTTTGATCTGAGGCTGCTGTACAAGGAAAAATCTTTCTCGCAGATACTCCTGTCACCACTATTCTTATTGTGTCTTACTCTGTAATTTTTCTTTCCAGGGATAACAGATTGACTTCCACATTACCAACTATCTGTAATCACCCACAGTGGCCCACATAGGGGACAAATGGGCTGAGAATTTAATTACCTGCTAACACAAAGACAAGGACAAAGCATTTCATCACTGTTTGATGTCAAAATGTCCACAACAATTTCTCAAACCCTTTGCCATAATTTTTCATGTTGATTTGCTGACCATTCTTTCACACTGAGCTCACATGGATTATCTTCTGGCTCCATCCGTCCTGAAGGGATTTAAGCAATGCCTTTAACAAACCTTTCACCTGTTGTTGGGGTGATCAGCATGGAACCACAGAGAAGATTTTCTTTAAGCATGTAGAAAGAAGGTCAAGGCTACTGAGCAAGATCACATGTCAGTGATGGGTGCAGAGAGAGGGGGTCTGGCAGCTGTCTGTGTGGGTGGACTAAGATTAAGTGTCTAAAAAGTGATTGTCTTGAGTAAAGACATTTCCTGAACGGCTTATTGATTCATGCATTTGACAAATGTTTCTGGGGTGATATTCAGGAACATTCGGGATTGTTGAAGTATGGAGGTGATGAGAGGAGCAAAAATAGATTGGCTTAGCACAAAGATTGGAAACAAGAGGAAAGTTCAAAATTACACCAACCAGGAACTCAAAAGTTCACAATTTTAAAAACACACAAACAATACATTTTAATCCACGCACAAACAGAAATGTAATGACAACGATTTGTGTTTACTGTGTGTATATCCAGAGCCTGTTGCATTATATTTCTCTGTGATGTAGACCTCCATTATTGTTTGAAAACTATTAAAAACATGTCAGTGAGCCATATCAGTGCACTGGGGACCAACAGACTAACAACAATGATCAAGTCTCTGGAGAGTAGCTACATGTAAGGCTGACACCACTGCACATGTGATCATGTGGTTCTGTTTATAGTGTTTCATTAGCTTGTTGTGCTTCTGACTTTGTAATTCACTGACCATTATGGATTTCTTAAAATCATTTCTTAAAAAAATGCAAATATTGCTGTTTTAGTAATAAATCTGCATTTATCTGTATTCAACTGGTATTTCTGCAGCATTGTTATTCACACCTGTTACACACACCTTAAATAGAAAGTGCAAACAAAATGACAAATATAGGACTCACAGTTTCAGTGAGTGAGTGCTTTTTAGTTTTGTGGGGTTTGTGGCAGCAATAAATCTTCTGGGTGTGGTTGTTACATTTTTCATAAGATGGACATCCCATTGTGAAATCAAACTTCAATTGCTGTGGTCATATTAGTCTGGGAAAGAAACCATAGGCAGCACATTACAATGATGCATACAGTAGCTGTCATACTCTACATATATACACAAGATGCTTGTTGGAGTAATACCATGACAGAGATAAATCTTGAGTCCCAGTGGACATGTAAGACTGATGACATCCTCGCTAAATATTTTTTTT
>JANJYP010097924.1:0-20878 GCA_024605115.1 Rastrelliger brachysoma | reverse complement strand
CAAGACTTATGGGATTACAAATATTTCTGGAAAATAAATGGGTGAAACCTGCAATGAGAGAATTACAAGAACAGAACAGAAATAGTTGTATGGCAGAAGAATTTCATTTGCCTGGATATGACAAAGAATGTGGCTGACAGGAGAAAAGTTCAGTGAAAACTACAAGGGATGGATATTATGGCCTTCTCTGCTGTGCTTTGGGTTGCATGGAAGAGAAGAAAATGACTTTTAATGACCATCACAAGGCCCAAGGTTATCTTTGTCTCCCTAGGGGAGCAGCCAGGGTTCACTAAAACAGAATGCAAAAAAGACAATAGCAATGACACAACACAATGAAACATAGAGCTAGAGCGGGAGATGGAAATTCATAGAGTTTGAGTGTGCGAATATGCAAATATGCAAGGGACGTATAAGGAATGCAGTAAGAGTACCATTTTCCATTAAGCATATCAATAGCACGAGGGATGAATGAGACATGAAATTTCTTAGTACTCTAAATGGGCGCCCTGAAATGATGTCATTAACCCTCCTAAGAACCTGCCTGTTATAAATGAATAAAAGCTTGGCATGATTCCTCCCTGAAATCGTTTTGGCCATTTTAGCAAGACTTCCAAGGCTTCTCTTATTAGACAGATTTAGGTTCCCAAAGCAAGCAATAAAACAAATGGTTAAAACAGAGGACCATTATCTTACAAGAAATATTAAGAGTTAATTTTCCCCAGAAAAAAAATCTTTTGCACTAAAATAAAAGTATTGGAATTCATTACCAAAACCCCACACAGTCCACCAATTTGTGTTGAGACCATAATTAAGGGGGAGAGGATCAAACTGTAATATCAATGCTCCTAATCAGGAGGATGCAGATCAGATTCCCATAAAGTTAATAAGATTGTGGGACTGTTGAGAACGGGCATATAATATCTGACTGTGTCTTTAAGCAGATTCTAAATGCTCTATTGGATAGGACAGTGTACTCAAAGAAGCGACAAAATCAGTCTGATTGCTTTGTTTTCTATTGGAATGTCTTTACTAGCCATTTTGAGGTGAACTTTTGTCTGATGCCTTCCATCTGTTTATTCCATGCTGCTCGCTCTGTATTGTATGTCATTTCCAATAAAAAAACATCTGCATATCACAATATAAAATATGTGTTTCCTGTCTGAAGTAGAACAAAATAAGTTCAAATGCAGGATAGCAATTACTTTCCCATCTTGGACAGGGAACGTTTGATACTGCTCAATACCATGTGCTAGTTAGACCTTGACATACGATGTAACCAAAAATTTTTTAGCATTTTAGAAAAGATTACTTTAGTATCCAAAAACATGATCCAGTCTGTTATGAATAGTACAATAGAGGTCATAGCACTAACAAACCAAACCAAAGCAGCACTGCATGCTCCAAGAGTTAGAAATAGTAATAAGAGACTTAACACTTCTTTATTTAAAGAGCCAACACTTAGAGAGATATAATTTGAAGAATTTATCATTTTTTATTTCATTTTTTATTTATATATATTGGATCTGCTCGAAAGATATGTTTGGGAGGTCTCTACGCATTTATTAAGGGCAAAATCATTGCCCATATGTCAAAACTGAAGCATGAAAATAGATACAATATGTATCATTAATAAGATATATACAGTATGTAGAGATGCATCTAGTATAGCTAGGCAAGATGGCACTAGTGTGTGTGGCTGACTGTCTGCTGCTCCTGCATTGCTTAGTGTTTTTATTTATTTATTTATAAATATATTTTTATCCTTTCGCACTAAACAAATCGAGTCTCTGCTGGTGTATGATTACCAGTCTCTTTTAATTATCAGACAGAGAATTGGAAATTTTACTGCTTTTAATCATGATGATAGAAATACTTTGCTCCCATTCCTGGTGGAGATTCCACCTCACCTGTGCTGGACATTGGCCCCACCTTCCCAGCAGAACTGTCGCCATAGCAGTCGCGGGGGTCGGCAGGTGAAGCTTAACCTCTGGTTGGCACACTCTTTGCCCATTTCTCAGACACGACATGAATTATTATATCCTCATAGGCGCCCCGACACTTCCTTGACCCAATTGATGTCTGCCTGATTGCGAGCATATTTGAGGGACTCCAGCCTCTGCCTCTGCCCTGACCGGGTCTCTCCGCGTGGAGTAGATTATTAGCTCCTGAGGATGTTACATTGGGTCAGAGGGACGGCGGTGGTTTTTAAAAACACATTTTTTTTTAAAGATTTTTTTGGCACAGATGCCCTTATTGTAAAGTTGGTAGACAGGAAATGGGAGAGAGAAGGGATAGTAGACATGCGGTAAAGGACGCTCTGATCGGGATTCGAACAGGGGTCTGCTGTGAGCATTGCTCCACATGGCCTACGATCTAACCACTGCGCCACCGAGCGAGCCTTAAAAATGCTTTTAAATTCAAGCAGCACACTATTTTAACCTCACTCTCCAGTTTTGAAGTGACTTTATTTGAGATGGGTCACTCCGACCTGCTGCTGTGTGCTGTCATATAAGGACTTGTGAATGACTTTTCTAGTCTCCTGGCTCAAATCATGCCAAAGTATGACCATGCCATTTTTCTTGGGGATTTTAATATTCATGTGTGTTGTCCTGATAAGTTGTTGGTTAAGGACTTTTTAACCCTTATTGACTCTTTTAATTTGGCACAATGAGCATCTGGTCCCACACATGAACATGGACACACATTAGACCTTGTTCTTTCTTATGGGTTATCTGTGTCTAACCTGGAGATATGTGATAATGTGATTTCTGACCATATGCCTGTTTTGTTTGAAGTTACTTTCTCCTGTGTCTGCCTGCATTGAGGAGCTCAGTTCCTGGTTTAACTCCTCCTGCACAACTATACTGAACTCAGTGGCTCTAGTAAAAACTGTGCAGCCCAAGTCTAAACCTGAGCCCTGGTTTAATGAGGAGACTTGTGCAGCTAGACGGGAGGGCCGCAAAGCTGAGCAGAGGTGGAAGAAGGACAAGCTGCAGGTTTCCTCCCAAATCCTAGAGGACTGTTGGCACTACTATCAGGATGCTGTCAAAGAAACCAAAAGAAAATACCTGGCAAACCTCATTGAGTCAAATCGTCACAACCCTAGTATTTTATTAAAAACCATTGACACAATTCTTAATGCCTCACAACCTGTCAGCATGGAAGAATCTCCTGAAACTTGCAATGGCTTCCTGCATTTTTTTTTATTGATGAAGTTGCTCCTGCAAGAGGTCTCATCTCAGCTCCTGCATGTGACCCCTCTGTCCCTGTTCCTTGTTCTGCAGCTCTTGAGAAGTTTGAGCCAGTGTCTGTCGTTTTTAGAAGATCTGATTGGCCATATTAAGCCTATCAGGCTCTCCCTGTGACATGGTCCTTCCTGGTTTCTTGAAAAAAGTTTTTCCAAGTATAGGGCAGTCGGTTCTGGACATCATCAACTGCAGTCTGTCCTCTGGTGTTGTTCCTCAGAGTGGGGACAACACCAGAGAGGACCCATCTTGAGAAGGCATGGCATTTCCTTCCATTTTTATGCTGATGATAATCAGATATATGAGCCACTAAAAAAGAAAAATGTCTTCTCACTCACACCACTTCTGGCTTGTCTTGAGGACATCAAAGTCTGGATGACCCCAAACTTTTGGAAGTGATGGTGTTTGGTCCCAGTGGTCGCTGTGAACCCACCCCCCTGTTGACTTGGGCGCTTTGGCAGAATTTTGAAAGCCAACAGTTTTAAACTTGGGTTTTAAGATGGACAGTGATTTTAAACTTGGATGGGCAAATTATCTCTGTAGTGAAGTCGAGCTTTTTCCAAATTAGACATCTGGCAAAGGTCAAACCTTTTCTTGCACATCAACACTTTGAAACAGTGATCCATGCCTTCGTTACATCTCAGCTAGATTACTGTAATGCACTTTATTTTGAAGCAAGCCTCCTTGCACGTCTCCAGTCGGTGCAAAATGCAGCCACACGTTTGCTAACTGGAGTACGTAAGAGGGAACACATAACCCCCATCCTGGCCTCCCTCCACTGGCTGCCTCTGCACTTTAGAGTTAATTTTAAGATTCTTTTATTTGTTTTTAAATCTTTAAATGGACTGGCCCCTCTTTACCTCTCTGAGCTCTCATCTAATCAAGTGTAAACTTCTGATGTCCATTTACAAAGGATGGAGTTAGGAAGGGTACGATGCCTTTCCAGTTTATTTATTCTAAGAACTACACCTTCTGAAACACATTTTAAAGAGATTATACTCTACAGCCATACCAACAGGTGAGATTCCCTGTATATTCAGTCACTAATTTCAGTGATCATTAAAGAAGGAAAGGACCTACTTGATAAAGCCAGCTACAGGCCGTTCAGTTTAGCAGGGGTTGATTACAAGACACTAATTATGATACTGGCTATGTGCCTAGCGAATATCCTGCCAGACATTAAACATCCAGATCAGGTTGGATTTAAAAGTGGTAGGTCATCCTCTGATAACCACATAAGATTGCTTCCCTTGATGTGGCTATGTAGGGAGAACAACACTCTAAACGTAGCCTTTCTCTAGATGCTGAAAGTGTTTTCAGATGGGTGAAGTGGGCGATTTTATAACATACTATGAAATCTTTTGGATTTGGAGTTGGGTTCTTAAATTACATTGAAGTGACCAGGCACCAGTCCTCACAAATAAGTTGATCTCAGCATCTAAGCTGTCATAAGAAACAATGAATGGGGAAAGATAAGCTTCATAAAAAGGCACTGGCTATGGCTACTGAACCCATGCAATAATTTACAGACTATTGATACAGAATGGATTTCCTCACTAGTAGTCTTAAGGCTGTTGGGCTAGACTGATTTTATGTGCCATTAGTAGTTTGTTCAGTATGAAATGGGTTTCTGGAATTTATAGACCATTAACCAGACATTTTCTACTGTTATGTTGAGAGTTGTCCTTAAAATGACATTTTGATGATTTTACTGTATTAACCCAAACCATGATCTTTCCCTAACTAAGTAGCTTTGTGTCTAAACCTCATCATCACTTTGTGTCTAAGCCTAATCATCACTCAGCCAATGAAAAGGAAGTAATACCAATGTTCGTGTGTAATAATTCTGTACCAACAAAAAACAGACTGTTGACACTGAGGAATCCTTACCAGTATAGCAACTTCCTAATAAAAATTTTACTTGCACTTCAGTTTAATAATATCTCAATGGTGGTGCCAGTCAGCATTCTTCTAGGGATTTTTAAACATTTTATCAGCTAATTAGGGACTTTCTGTGGAGTGGGAAGAAACCCAGAATTAACATTGTTAAATTATATACTACAAGGATTATAGGACAGCTGGGATTATGAGATGTAGAGTTGCATGGAATATCATTTGAAATGGCAAAATTGGCTAAACATTGGAATAATGTAAATACTAATTAACTTGCTACCCTCTTGGGGCAAAATAGAGGCATTGTCTAAAGAAAATGTGCCAAACAGTAATAACAATCCAAGTCTTGGATTGTTCCATAGAGAAATGGATAAAAGCTCATAAATTGTTGCATATCTCTTAATATAAACAAGGATACTCATGAATTTGGAACAACCCATCAATCTGAATCGATAACCTATTGTGTGTGACTCATGGTTGGATAAAAGTATTAGGAAAGTGATTTGTATAGAGGAAACATTTTTCAGTCCTTTCAAGAGCTTAAAGATAATTTTGGCTTAACATATAATAAGGAGTTGTAATAGTATCTACAAACAGAGACCTCCATAAAGAGTTTGGGAGCTATACTAAATGATTTAATTTACCTTTTATGAAATCAAGGCAAATACACTGTATGGTAATGGTGAAAAAAATGACATTTAAAGAAGTGTGGAAAAAAGAATTGAACTCAAAATTAAAAATGTGGCAGCTGATGCTGGGTGCAGTTAGAGATGCAATGGGCATTTTTTTTAACTACAAAACCTCCAGAAATATCTTTGAAAAATGGAAGTTGTGGGACTTGTTGGAAGTATAAAAATGAAACAGGTAATTTTCTTCATTTTTAAATGTGGAAATTTCCTTTTGTTTTTTTGTTTTTTGGAAACAATTAATTGAAAGTGTAGGAGAGCAGTTGTGTAGGCCATTGCCAGAATCTCTTCATTGTGCTTATTGGGAAAGCGGCCTCTCCTTCCATCAAGTAAATACAAACAAAAAGCTTTATTGCTTTTTAAAGGGTTGTTCTCTGGCATTGACAGAGGTAGAACAGATTTTGCTGAATGTTTAAAATTGATAACAGATATTGCATTGCTATGTGGTGTGAGATACCTTCATAATTTCTTACCTAATGGCAGAAAAATGGAGCCTCAGTTGACTCTCGTTAGGAATTTCAAACAGTGTATCAGCCTCCGTCTAAGGACATTGCTTGAGGACCATACTGCATAACTCACAGTGGTTTGCATATATCCTTCTGTGAAATCACAGATGTCAGTCATTTCTCAACTCTTCCAAACCTTACTAAGCAATTGCTCAGCTAAAATAGGCAGTTCTGTCTATCATGTTAAGCTACTGAAGGCAGCAAACCTACAGACCACAGTGAAAATGATAAAGCATTTTGTCAAGTGTCGTTTGACTAGCCAGCAAATATGTTATTGAATACACACAGCATAGTCTGATTTTGTATGAGACAAGCATGAGATTAATTTGCGTCATATATGTATATTTATTGCATGTGATATTTCAGTTGTGTGTGTTTTCTATGTCTGTGTGACGGTGACTCAGCACCTCAAACAAACTCAGGGAGATGGAAATGATTTTTAGTGCCTCCTACACACAGACACACACACACACACACGCACACACACACACACATTCATATATACATCTTATGAATCATCATCGTTACCTGGAAGGAAGCTGCCTGATTTTTAATCAGCCAGAGTTTCCAGGGAATGCAGTCTGACTCATTCATGTGATGCTCACAGACAAATGTGCTGTCTGTAGATACAGATAGGCAGCAAATGACCAAAAACCAGTACAGATCTGAATATTTGACCATCACAGTGAGGGGGTCTGGTGGCTCTGTTTTGGAGTGCTTTTTTTTGTCATGGTTTGGGTCCCCTTGTCCCTTTACAGGGAAGGGTCATTTATACAAAGTTCCTCTAAGTGATCACTTTTGTCCAATGATGAAACATTTTTATCCTGAGTGGTCTCTTCCTGGATGACAATGCCTCCATCCATAGGGCACAAGGGGTCACTGAATAGTTTGATGAAAATGATATGAATGATATGCTATCACCTTCACAGTCACCAGATCTCACCTACTTGACCACCTATGAGAGACTTTGGACTGACATGTTCTCCACCCTCATTTAAAAACCAAATAAAGGAATATCATTTGAAAGCATGATGTTCAGAGATTATCGAATCAATGCCAAGGTGCAGTTAAGCTGTTATGGTGGCACGTGTTGGGGCATGTTATTGTAGTTTTTTCTATAATTTGTCACTCATCTGTATGTCTAAGGATATTTCTGTAACTGTGTATATCAATGATGTGACTTGTGTTTTTCCTATTTGTCAATCACTGAATGTAACAAAAAAACTGTCCCTGCTCTTATGACAGGGAGCACTTGTGAGTGCGCTGGCTGATGACACTGTCCATCTGTGGAACCTGAGGCAGAAGAGACCAGCCATCCTCCATTCTCTCAAGTTCAGCAGAGAGAGGTAAGCTATGTATGCCAAAACTGCAATTCAAACTCCATGTGTCCATCTCACTGCCACTCTCCTCTCTTTTCTCTCAGTTTTTACTCTTCCTCCACATTTGGGACCTCACACTCACTCTGCTGCAACATTAGCTGTGTGCTTTCAGAGTAGGGGCAGTGTCACAGTGTGTTGCTTGTGTGAACTGTTAGTTTTCACTGACAGTCATACTGAATGCAAACAGAAGGCATTTCATTTGGCAAATATGTCAGTGTGCCTGCAAAACTGCACACAGGGCAAAAGAGGTGATGGAGAGGCTGATACTCTCTCTCTTCCTCTCTCTATATCTCTGTTTGTCTCTAACTAAACACATTATTTGGGTCACTTACTCTGCCTTTGAGCCATTGCCATCACTGGGACACAGGTGTGAACATACCCAAACACCTGAAGGTTTACACCAGTAGGTTGTTACATACACACACAAACATAACAAAAATGTATTTACACATACAACCACTTAATAAACACAGCCGTGCACACTTATACATGTAAACAAAAACACATTTATACAACAAAATCTATCAGTTTAAAACACATTCAATAGAATTCATTTAGTAATTGACAGGTGCTGATGAAAGGGTGCTTGTGTTCATCTGATAGAGCTACAGATTTCTGTACCATGTAATTGCCACTTTTCTGAGTCAAGTACGATAGGGGTCTTTTGTTGCATGTCTTCTGTCTTCTCATTTCCTGTCACTCCTCTATAGAGTGCTATCCAAAAAGGGGGAATTTGCTTTAAAAACAGGATTTTCCAGTTGCCGTCACAAATCATTTTCAAGACTCTCCTTGTTGGTACACCAATGACAACATGCAAGAACTGATATTTCTCTAATAAGAAATATATATTTATTTCATTTATTTATTTTTTGTCATTAGGAAATGTTTAAGTTCAGAGTTCAATCATGTTGTCTGAATAGATAAGTGAAGTGAAGTGTAGAATCACCTAACCTCAAGGAAGTTTGTGTCCACTATGTTCTCCAATCGCAGATGCAGTGATTACCCATCAGAGCCAATCATATCATTGGCCATTGATGTGTAGCTGTGAAAAGTGATGAATGGGTTAAACGTCAGAGCCAATGATCTGTGACAGCATTGATGTGATGGACAGGTGGCCGGCAGCAGATTTTACGGCGGGTTGTGTTCTTGTGGAGGCGCTTGACCGCCTCTGACATTTAGTTAGCACTGTCGCACAACGCAACAACCCCAAGACACAGCGACACAGAGGAGCAGAGAGTTACGGCTTCTCAAGAGATGTCTAGATGAAAGGGAAGCTTCAAAGGCACTTGAGACATCTGGAATGAGAAGAGAAGAGAAAGTAAAGCTAAAGCAGTGGGAGAGAATAGACAATGCTGGAGAAATGGTCTATGAGGAAAAATGGTTAAGAATAGGAATAGGAGAAAAGACAGGAAATTGGATGGAAGGAAAGAGAAAGAGGAACAGGTATCATGAGCAGGAGGATAACTTGAGAGGGAGCATGCATCTCATTCTCCATTCCCTGTTCTCCTTCCATTAAAAATTTAAGAGGTTGAATGCTAGCTTTCAGCTCTCATCTATACATAATATGTAAGACATGGACGTTTGGGGGAGAAAATGCATATAGTTTAGCCTCACAAATGAGACAGTCTTGATCTTAGTATTAGACATCAGTCTGCAAATTACAATGACTTTACCAGAGGGCTTTACTGCCTCAACCAATACCACTGCTCTGCATATAGTATGGACGTGACAGCTTAGAATTGCAACTTAATATAAAAAGTTGACATGTTTTCATATTAGTAAGGGTTTCTATCACATGCTATCTCCTCTAGTTCATTGTCACAGGAGTATGTCTGTACAGTGGGTAGATGCATGGAATAATGTGATGTGGCTCAAGTCATATATTCTGCTTTTGTTGAACAAATGTGCTATAACTCTTGATATGACTATGCTGATTCGATGTAAAATATGAAATATTACATGGCAAGCAAACTTTATGGGCTCTTTATTCAAACAGTATGCATGAAAGGTATTATTGTCAAGGTAAATGCTGGCGCTGTTTTCCAGTGATTGTCTTACATGTGGTATTTTGTTACATTAAAGTATTTGCAGATCAGCACTTTCTATATGCTGATACAACCAACTGTGCAACCCCCCATAGTCATTATTATAACAGCTGCCCCAAACAAGAAACCTCCAAAGTTAATAGGACCATCAGCATTTTGTTTTGTCCTGATCTTTTATCCTTTCACACAATATAGCAAAAGTCTTGCAGTCTGATAAGCTTGTACTGTAAGATCTTTTGCTCCAAATGCCACAAATATATCTTATCTTGACTTTGTTCCTCTATATAAAAGGTGCACATCTCTTGGTTACTTGGATCAAGGATTTTTAATAAAGCTGTCAAAAGAAATAACAAAGTTACTTTTTCAGAGGACTATTAGAGGATCACATTTCGAATTACCATGTGTAGTTACGAATGACTGTCGAGAAACTGTAGATGGTTTTGAAGACAGATAAATTTCACAATTGAATTGGGCATATCTGTAAAATACATAAATGTATTCGTCATCCCCTGATACTTTCTCCCTCATTCCAATTTTTACCTTTGCTCTTAAGTTTTTGCCATCTCTGTTTCTTCCAAAACTTGACAAGCTGTTGAGGACAAGGCAGCCATTTTCTCTGTCAACATAGGACTCAACCGTAACTAGTTGAGAGACTGTCTTTTTATTGACACATCTAACCATCTAACTGGTTGCCACAACAGCTTGCTAACAAAGTGCAACAGAATCAAAGGAAAGAACAACCATTCACTTTTTTCAGAGAATTGAATGGTTACATAGATACTAATCTCATATTCTCATACACGCTAACATATACTGTTACAGCCAGTATCCGGTTAGCTACCAAAAAGAAACAGAAATGGCTAATCTGGCTCCAGTTAAAGGTTTCAAAATCTTCTAACCAGCATCTCTAAAGCTCACTAATTAACATGTCATATATAGTATGATTTGTTTAACTGGTACAAAAATTAAAGTGTAAAAATAACAATTGACTGTTTTAGGAGTGGTTATGTGCCAGCCTGTTTTTCCGCGGAATACACTGGGGACAGCTTTCTGGAGACCAATGTCTTTCTTGCCTGCGAGAATCAAAAAGTTAACCATTATTTCTTCATTCCCCACTGTTTAAAATGTTGCACACGGCGGCAACATTGGAGGTTAGCAAAAATATAGAAAAAAAGCATTCACTTCTAGTCTAAATAAAAAAAATCTAATCCATCTTTTGTTTTCATAACACATTTATTTTCTTCATAGCCTTAATTCACCATGTCTATCATCTTAGGAACCATTCCATTAATGCAAACAGGACCTTCTATCCTACCTTCTCCTATCCTTCCCCTGTGTGATCAGAATTTGAGGGTGAAAGCAGTGTTGCTGAAAGCCCTCCAGCGTCAGCATCCATTCATATCAGATCACAGGCATTAGGAGAGAGGAGAGAAGGGAGAAGAGGAGGAGCTGAGACAGACTGGGCCTCAGCCAAAGAACAGTGAGTCAGTCTGTGGGTTGGAGTGTGGGGATGGAGGGAGCGCAAAAAGAAATCCTGCCGAGTCATTCTGGCGTAGGATGCTCTCGTCACCTCCTGGCCTCGCAGGAATGCATTGCAGATGTGGAAGCTATCGTCAATACAGGGTGATATAATGGGAGATAATAAGAGGGGGGAATCAGGGTCAGCCCATCCCACACCCCTACCACACACAGATCATAGGCATTTAGGGACATTATAAAGACTTGCATTCATTTCCTGGAGACTTACCCGGCCTAACCCTATAATCATTACCACTACTTCACCTAACACTAACTTTAACCAAATCAGCTTTTTCCCAACATAGACACCCCCTCCCTCAATTAACTGGTCTGAAATTTGTCCCCAAAAGTAGTCTATGACAGACCACACATTCACTGTGTTCTTAATATGTTTGGGTCAGCCTCGAGAAGCTTATCAGATAAGTAATTTAATATTTGAATAGCCAGAATATCCTGTTGGAGCTCTGCAAGTCATAGGCCATGTATTTTTGAAAAAGACATTGAAACATTTACATATCTACTCATTTAAATGTTTAGAAATTATTAATTTGTCACATAGATTTTATTCAGAGATATTTGATTAAAATTGCTACTTGGCTGCTGATCTGGGATTATGTCCTTCCTGTCTTTCTCTCCAATTTAACCTTGTAAATGGGCAGATGCATACTGTACATAAAAAGCTGCGAAGGTAAATTAACTTTACCATTGGTTTAATGATTATGCTGCAGACTTGGACTGATTTTCAGTGATGTTCTGTGTTTTGCAGAGAAAGTGTTGACAATCTTGGTCTATTTGTCATCAGATTCGATTCTTCTTAATTCACACCTTATGGGTAGATTTGGATCCCTGGTCTCTAAGATTAGAGCAGAATCCTCCTTCCAGTAGGGAGCTTTACCAAATGGATAGTGTATGTCAACAACTTCAGTTTAATTTGTGTTTTTGTATTTCAACAGTAACATCAATTTTCTACATCTAAAATTTCATCAACATTATTTGACTTAATATTTAGTTTTCTGTATTGTCTTTTGTCCCAGTAAATAAATCAAAAAAGAATATTTGCAATCTCATATACTGTAACTTTCAGAAAAGAGTATTAGCTAGATACAGTACAGTATGGAGAATTACAATATTTGATTACTCCAGAGTATACGACATCAGCTGTGATGCTCTGTCTGTCAGCATGTTCTGCTGCCATGATTGTGTACACCAGCATAATACTGTACTTGACGTCATGTGTTTGCATACATGGCATTTGTGCACAATATAATAACAGTCAGTGTTAATCATATCCTATTACAGTAATTCATGAACCACATTACATAATTTTTACAAAACATTACTGTCTAGTCAGCCACTCAATGTTAGCAACCAGTACTTTGCTCGAGGCCAATCAAAATATTTTAAAAAAGGAAAGCGACACCAAATTAGAGCAGTTAAGATCAAACTTTGCAAACTGCTTACTTTCTTGTAACATTTAGGTGCAGATCATGCCATCTTTAGCGATGATCCTCTTTGACATGATCCATCACATAAAACCATGCTTTACAAATGATAATTTTCCAAAGTATTCCCTATCTCAAATTTATTTGCAATGAACCATGCTCTCATACGCCTAGCCAACAGTGAAGTTAGCCTCAGAGTTGTGTATAACAGGCGTCTGTCATTTCTGAGGAAATGCATTTGGCCCTGAGCCTGCAAGCTGGCAGCTGCCTTTGTGTGTCGTGACCACTTGAAGCTGGAGATTTCACTTAGAGACACGTGCCTGCCCGACAAGTGTGAACACAGTGATGAACATAATAAATACATTCACACAAACAATTGGGTGCATATTTACATGCAGGCAGAGAAATGGACTCACACACTTATAAACTGCAAACAAATTTGTGTAATTATGGTCGTGACACTGGCTCTCTGCTTGCCCTCTTGTACAGACTCACAGAGCAAATAATCCGTTAGCTTGTATGTGCTCAGATGTATAGATCAAACATATTTATGTACAACATGGATTTACATGCAGTACCTATCTAAATATATTAGATTTAGATAGGCACTGTGTCTGTGTGTGTGTGTAAATGAACACACACACAGGCACAAGCATGCACAGGTACATACGGAGCTAAGCAGACATTTATGCAGAAAGTGTTTTTCAAAAATCATCTACCAACACATGCACACACTCACTCTTCCTGTGCATTGACAAGGCACATCTGTTTGTGCAGATAGAAAAGGACATTAAATGTAATAGACATCCTGTCTACTGGATATAAGGATGCCACAAGGTGTCATGAAAAGTCATGTTGCTCTTAGTCATCTTGCCTGGTTAAGTGAGTCTGTGCAAACTCAGTGATCCACTGTTCATGTCTGAGTAAGTGAGGTCATAATCCTACAGCTCTGTCTTCTGAAGATGACATAAACAACAATACACTTGCTTGATAAAATACATTTTGTAAGCATAATGCTGCCTGGATTATGGATTTGTTTTTTGATTGAATGTGTATGCAAAAAGCTCAGTTGTTTCCCTACAATTTGGTTTCAAGCAACTGAAGCATTAGTTTTATTTTTTTTGTTATTATAAGCCAATTATAAGCACTATGATTGGCGTTAAATGATGTCAACATCAGATATGAAGCATGGACAAAATGAAGATATTAAGATAGCCTTTTTCATCTTACCAAAATCCAACAATGCATTTCAGATGCATTTTAGTCTCATTTGCTGGTGTCATAACAGTACTTTGTACTCTTAGCCATCCACCCCAAGCTACTCTTTATGGCATTTCTGCAGTGTTAGTATATCACACTTTCTGCTGTTTGGCAAAGCAGTGACACATTGTTGCAATATTGTTCTTTTCCTCAGTCACCTTGAATGTCAAATGAGATATACTGTACATATGCAGTTCCATGTTTGACTAAGCCAGGCCAGGTCATACAGCATGCCTGCTGTATATGTGTGTGTGTGTGTGCGTGTGTGTGTGTGTGTGTGTGTGTGTGTGTGTGTGTATCTACTGCACATTTTGGAGTGCATTGATGAGATTTATGTCAAGTATCCCCAGTGCCACTCCTCAAAAATATGAATATATTCATGTGATAGAGCAGAGCATTGGGGCAGAGAAGGAAGGTGTGTGTGTCTGCTGTGTTATAGTAGGAACTGCTACTCTCAATACAGCACTGGAGCAACACTGTGAGATGGACTCACAGACAGAAAGAAGCTTTCTGAGCATGATACACAGAAAAGACATTGAAAACCACTGCAAGGACATAGTGTATTTACACAGATGTGTGCCTTGCTGTGTGTTAGGTATGTGTATTTCTATCTTTTATATTTCTATATATGAAATACATTAATATACCACTAATTTTGTTCTCTAAATACTTGAGGAAACATAATTGCTGCCTTAATTATGTTCATTGGCAACCTATTATCAAACCAAATGTAACATCCCTATACCACACAAGGACAAATCACAGAATTTTGATACCAGAACAATAAGAACAAGAGACCACAACTCACATTTTGTAAGATTTTGTGGAAATATTGTAGGTTTTAGTTACATTTTGAAGATTAAAACATGACCCATCTCATGTTTCAACTGAGCATTGTTTTGTTTTTTTCAATATTAAGCAAGACCACTGCCTTTCTATAATCAAGTGATTTTAGTTAACAAACCATAAAAACATTACTTGTGCTTTACTTGTCAGGAGTGTATAATGAAGGGAAAAACAAAGGCAATATGCTTTATGCAGCTGATTGCAGAATCCCTCAGTATAAATGTTTCCTCATTATCTTGCTAAAAAAACAATCTGGACACATTACATTTCCCTCAAACTATATTCTCTCATGTAAATTACTTGCATATGAACATAATTTTTAGGAGCAGTGTTGTAATATCATGGAGTTTCATTATTTAAATCTGAGTCATGCAGTTATTGTGTTCTTTCCTATATTACAATGTATAAAGATTTATTCATTTCTGTCACAACACCATTTAGTCTGATTGTGATGGGCAAAACTATTTTATCACAATGCAATGTCTTCTGCATATATCATATCTGGTTAATCAGTTTTGGATAGGATTACAAAGAGGTGGACAATTTACAGTACATTTCTGGAAAGTTATATTTGTGTACTCCATGACTCCCCGGTAAGATATTGCACTCAGGCTCTACTTTTAAGTGCTCCCACACTTTATAAGATTTGGGTTGACCATTTTCTCCATCTCTGCCATGACAGTGCCTCCTCTCAGCTCCATCAGCGGGTGAAGTAAACCACTTGGCAACACAGCAAGTGACATGTTAATCATTTGACACAGAGATTCAATAATGAAATTGATTGCCAACCATTTTAATAATCAATTTTAATCAATTTTATTGATTTGTTGTTGCAGCCCTAAATATATCACCATAGTCCACAGGCTCAAATGTGTAGCTTCAATACTCGTGTGCTCTGGGTTCAAAACTGTGGTCCAGGATTCTAGAAATCATCTGTCCATGGGATGGAGGAATGCACCATACATGTAGGGAGCCCTGTAGTAAACAATGTGATAGCATATGTGTTTTAACTGAACCTGTATGATATCTGGTTGTTTTAGTCAGGATTATGCTAAAATATTATTTTCCCCATCTACATTTAAGTTTCCTATTAAGAACATATTTTCAGTTTAGTAAATTCCCGTTAATTTCAGTTAGTTCCCATGGAAAATTTCCAAGTTTGAAAATTCCTGGAATTTTGTAACCCTAGTCTTGGACAGCAAATATTACATTCAATTATTAAACTTGTGTTGAGTGATTCCATTGCTAAATATGAGCTAATCTGACAGTATCATGGGGAAATACAGCAGAGTGTCTTTCTGTTTGGAAATAATACACAAAGAAGACATTACTGTCAAAAAAAGTAGATACAGCTTTATTTTTCCTCCTACTTGGATGGGTTCAGCTGATGAAACACAGGCTTTGTCTTATAGATACAGGTCACTGAAGTCCACAGGTGTGGCTCAAACCACTGTGCAGATAAGATATCAGGTAAGCCTAATGACCTTGAAATATTAGCACGCTGGATTACCAAGGTTGTACATTATTATTTCACAGACAGATTGGAGGATGGATGAAAGAACAAAATGATGAAAAAAGGATGAGAAGATGAATGGCCACGAATAAGGAGGGAAGGGTTTATAACCTCTCATTAAATTTAAGCCTGATGGATGGATGAAAGGAGGAGATGAGGGCATGATGATGAAAACAGGAGAGTTATGGGTGTCTTTTTGCCCTCATGAATCCTGTAGATCTGGAGAGAGAGGGGCTGAATGAATGAAAAGAAATCTCTTTGGTTTGCCACTCTAATCTCAACTGCTTCAACCTGACGGAGTGGTAAACAATCCTCTCTAAATTTTGCATACTTTGTCTTGTTACACATAATGTTGAGTCATTTTTGAGAAGCATGTCTCTGGGCTTTCTGTCCCTTCTCCTGTCTGTCCACCCTTTCTCTATCTGCTCATTTCTTTGCTACTCTTTTAACCCTTTGTCACATCTTTTTTTATCTTTTGCAGAATAACCTTCTGCCACCTGCCGTTCCAGAGTAAATGGTTGTACATCGGCACAGAACGAGGGAACATCCACATTGTCAACGTGGAGTCCTTTATGCTCTCAGGCTACGTCATCATGTGGAACAAAGCCATTGAACTGTGAGTGTTACAGCCCACATGTCACCCTCTGATGCTGACTCCCACATTTCATACCCTGAAAGTTTTTTGCATTTGCTATTGTCTTCTTCTGAATATATTGCATGATTTAGCCTGCTGCTATATAGTTTTTGTGCCATATGAGGGTGGGGGGTGCTTATCCAAACTGAATCACTGATCCATTTATCAATATTTAAACTCTGTAGGAATCAAACTTACCAGCACTGCAACACAGAGCCCAGGGCCTATTGACTCACCATGCAGCACTTAAGTTAGGTGAGGGATGCTGTGTAATCAGCGTTTCACCTTTCAAAAGGTTATTGTAGTTTTAATGTAATGAGATAAGAAAGAATCATTAGTCAGTCTATCATTTCCAGGCACACTATCTGACTCCAGGTAGTGAGCAACCTGTCTCTTTGCTGTTTCAATGGATCTGTCAGCTTGACAGGTTCCATTTTGGTTCCCTGCTGTAGAGACTTAAATTATTCACTGGAGCGTTTTGCTTCACGCTTTCCCCTCATCCCCCTCTGTCCATGTGTGTGTGTGTATAAAGAGAGAGAGAAGAGGAGGAAGGCAGGGGGTGGAACAGGTGTCTGCTGAGATCAGTGTATGGTACACACAGACGTCTCGTCTCGTCAACAGGGCTGTAGGGAAGAAAAGGCAAGAGTGAGTGGTGGGTGAGGGGAGGAGAGGAGAGGAAGAGTGTATGACATAGAGGGGACGANAAGGCAAGAGTGAGTGGTGGGTGAGGGGAGGAGAGGAGAGGAGAGGAGAGGAAGAGTGTATGACATAGAGGGGACAGCAGTGGAGTGGATGAGACAGGGCTTTTGCCTGGGGAAAAGGACACATGGAGAGGAAGAATGTTGGAGGAGAGGAATTAAGTGGTGACAAAGGGATAAACGCAGGTAACAGAGGGCAGAGCAGAAGATGTATCTAGAAAGAAAGAGTTGTGCAGATGAGTGAGGACAGAGCGGTAGATGGGAAAGGTTTCCAATTAAAGGGNGCAGAGCAGAAGATGTATCTAGAAAGAAAGAGTTGTGCAGATAAGTGAGGACAGAGCGGTAGATGGGAAAGGTTTCCAATTAAAGGAAAAAAGGACAGAAAAGCAAGGTAAGGTGTGATAATGATGAGCTAGAGGGTAGATATGGATGATAAGATAGAAAAGACGATGCCGGTATGCTTCTTGAGTGAAGGACAAGCAATAACTTCCACTTTTTTTGGTTAACTGTTTTCTCTCCTCTTGTACAGACTTTCACAGCTCTTCTTCTTAGTTGTAATCAGATGTCAATGCTTTATGACCTTGCTAGCCACACATTTCAATTTATGGGTTGGGTCAAGTGCTTTCTAGAAAAGGTCATTCCAGAGTGGTAGGTATGATACTGTAGCTTGATTCAATTATAAACAGACATTTGTCACTGTCACAAGGAATATTAATTCATACAGGCAGAAATATTTCCTGCAGAAAGTGACATCTTGAAAGTGACATCAGATTGAATTACCCTTTTTTTTGGATACTTAAGCTATAACTTGTGGCAGGATGTAGCTAAAAGAGAGATCAATTTGTCACAGATTTAGAGATAGAACATTATATAGCTTTCACATAGAACAAAAGGTCACACAGCCTCAAAATACAAATGCAAACAGCCCAATAATTCTTCCTTGGCATCACAAATTACAGTTGATGTTGAATTTAATATAATAAAAAATAAATACAAATAGATTTCAATTTATATTCACTAATACAGTAAAATCTCTAGAAGTATCAACATATATTGCAGTTATTCTGTAATTCTTGAAATATCTCTATACCTCATCACACTTTTGCTCTCACCTCCATTAACTTAGCCCACCCAAAGATCCCATTCGTTCTCAATTCAGCTATGCTACCTTTCACACTTTTTTTTATGACGGAAAACTTTCTTTGACATGTTGTTGTTATGCACAAACTGTAGCTCTGCACAATTAGCTTGAGGAAATTAGGTTTTCATATATTTTGGTTTAGCCGTTAGTCACTCAATCAGCTCCAGGAATCAATTCTCAGATTTGTCACAGTTTGCATATCTGTGTGAGTCTTTGTCTGTAGTTTGTTCTTTGTTTGTTTGTTTTCTTTCTTTCTTTCTTTCTTTCTTTCTTTCTTTCTTTCTTTCTTTCTTTCTTTCTTTCTTTCTTTCTTTCTTTCTTTCTTTCTTTCTTTTTCTCTTACTCTGTCCTTGTGTCTCATTGACAGCTGTAAAGTAGATAGGGTCCCTACACATTTGATGCTTTCAAGGAAGCACTTGATCTAGATTAACTTTATTAGAACTGTAAATATTTATTAGAAAATTAACAGAAAATCAATCAAAGACATCTATGATCATTGATAGTTTTGAAACTTAATTTGATATTATGATTAGACAAAACAAGTTATTTCACCTTTGCCTCTTGCAAAAATACTATTTAACATTCATTCATATAACTATTTCCTGACATTTTTGTTGATTCAGCACTAGAATAAGGGTAATATTGCAGTCCTCATTACAATTGGTTAAGTTGTGTCCTACCTGATAGCATCACTATACTATGTAGATCATAGTAAGTATCATTAAGGTCACATTAAATATTGTACATTAATATATTGTCACACACATATTGTTATTGAAAATCATTAGTACATCTTAATTCTTAATTAAAGTCATGCTTACTACACCTCTGTCCTATTGTGGTTTCCGTAATGTGGCTAGGATATAGTGTGTACTGGGGTCATCATCCCTTGGGCACTGCTATTTGTAGACAAGCTGTAGTAGCTGTGCCAGTGGCTCCAGGCCTGGCCTGGCCTAGTGCTCAGTATCTCTGAATGACTCACACCTCTGTTCCCAAGCCGCTGCACTGGAAAGACTAATAGGCAAACACATATTCAACTGAATGGTGCTGTAGTTCAGCCAATGCTACAGGCATTAAGGCTGTTGCAGAAGGACTATAGTGAGTGAGTGTGAGTCTTGTGTTTATTCACATAAGGAATAATTTGTCTGAATGTATGCACTATGTATGCAATAAAATGTTTTTACATGTGTGCATATGTTTGTATCTGGCAGCGTGTGTGTGTGTGTGTGTGTGTGTGTGTTTGTGTGTGTGTGTGTGTGTGTGTGTGTGTGTGTGTGTGTGTGTGTGTGTGTGTGTGTGTGTGTGTGTGTGTGTGTGTGTGTGTGTGTGTGTGTGTGTGTGTGTGTGTGTGTGTGTGTGTGTGTGTTGATTTGATTCAGCTAGATGGTCATTGGCAGAGAAAGCCAGAGAAGAAGGGGAACAGGAGTAGTAAAATGTTAACAGCTCACTATGACACATAGTTCATGTGAACTTGTTGGCCTGAGGCCTCTCCTGTTCCATCCTTGTTTTTGTATTTCATTTCATTTTCTCCTGTTTTCCCACACAGGACCCTGAAGCTATTGAAAGTCCTTGTTTGCATATTTCATTGTTTTACTTATCTTACTGCATTACTATGTTTTTATGCATCTGTGATGTCCTCAGTCAATACTGTAGGCTAGCATAGCAACCTCCAGTATTTTCAAAGATGTCCACAACTCTTTCAGAGCTCCAGGTTGAGGTCCAGCACAGTGTCCTTTCAACACTCATTGACTTAGAGGAGGAAATTACAAGTCATTTTGCTGATTCAGTACAAAGATTTAAAGTCCCTACAGTGTAATTTGCAGTAAGTGCCGTATACTGTTCCTAAGGTGCTGCTTTTGTCTTTACTCGCATCTTAGATTCTAAGCTTTAGTCTGTTACCTTTTTAAAAACTATTTATCTTTGTATACTCTAAAATGATGGATAAATTAGAAGATTATCACCCTTATATTGGAGAGAGATATTGATCTTTTCATCTAACTTACCACACTAACAGTTATCATGTCATTATTGTTTCTGTTTCTTTTGTTGTGTTCCCATAAACACGACATAGT
>JANJYP010097897.1:0-12929 GCA_024605115.1 Rastrelliger brachysoma | reverse complement strand
ATTTATCTAGAAGAGAGGGGGATGTGAGATGAGAAACACGCTGGAGAGGGGAAAAGAGCAAGAAATAAAGGGAGAGGGAGTGCCGAGAAATGAGTGGAGAGATGAGAGGTACGTGAAAGAGACGGAGAGAGAGAAAAAGAGGTAGAGAGGCAGAGAGAAAGAAGAGAAGGAGGAGAGGGAGGAGTGCGCAGGGGTTGGGTGTCCCTGGATAGGGCTTTTGCTCTTCTGTAGTGGGCCCATCTCGTTTGTCTTGTTTGTTTGTTGGCATCAAAGAGCTGCCTCTCACTCCCCCTGCTAACTGATGTAATGAGTGGGTAAGCTACATGTTTTTTTTTCTGCGCTGAGGAATTCAAATACTTATTAGACAAAATATTCTGTAATTGCTCATCTTTTATTGATAGAAGTAACATGTTAAATTTGGCTCTAGCAGACTTTCCCATAGCCTCTTGAGGAGGCACGGCACTGATCAAGAGAGCAAATTTACCCTCGGCAAATGTAATACTTTACTTAAGAAAATTTGAGATGTCAATTTTTGTGCCTTAAATGTTGCACGACTACTTCTCTTGAAATGCTTCCCCTCTTATCTTCTTCATGTCTCAAATTATATGCTGGGGGAAAAAAAACAAAACGAAGAAAGCACAACATATCAACAAATTTTCATTAATGAGCTCTTAAGCCTTACATCCCCACTGTGGAGCCTTAACAAAATGTAATTACTCAGCACAACACAAATATTACATAGTAATTAAGCACACTTAACAAAGAGCTGATAACAGCACCAGCGCTGTGTTCATCAAAGCTTTAAGTCCAATCTGAATTTCACGAAATAAAAAAAAACCAAGTTTGTTGTGCTGCTGCAACATTGAAAAATGAGAACAAAAATTCTTTATTTGGGGGGAAATTGTTTTTCTATGGCAGTCAGGAGTAAGACTGCTTGTCAGCCCAGTCCCAGAGGGCTGCTTTCTATCTGTTTCAGACTTGATTTTCTCAGACTTGGATTTTTTCTTTTTTGGATCCCATGACTTGCTGCTGTTTTTATGTGCTGCAAGGCAGGCAACAAAGCACATCTGGCTGCTTTAATGATATGATTTCCCATCATACTAAGCCACCTCCATTATGACCTCCCACAGAGACATGCTGGCTGCACTTAAGCATTAGGTGTAGGTGTGTGTGTGTCTGTCTGTCTGTCAGTCTGGCTGTCTGTGTTTATGGTTGACGGTGTGTGTTTTTGTGTGTCTAAAGTGCGGCAAAGGCAACACACTGCTAGTGATGGTAGCAGCATGCCCTCAGGGCAGCTTTTGTTGAAAATGCCCCGAAAAGAATCAGAAAGAAACAGAAAGAGATAGACAAGGAGGGGCATTACTGCTATGATGTCAAATATATCCTTATCTATGTGAACAGAAAAAGTTTCACACGTGCCGCCTAAACCTTGCTAATGCCTTTCATTCGATTATAATAGATATTCATTAACAATCAATACTAAAAAAGAACCTTTCATGTTGATCTTGCTACTATTTTGTAAATGGGCTAATAACAATTTTCTGGTGCCTGTGCAAATAAATCATATTTTATAAGGATAATAAATGCAATGAATGCTTGTAACTAGGTAACTAATGGGCACAAACACACACACACAAACACAGGGGCACTTGCGGTGACTCGACGCATTAGAAGTGCGAGCTGAGCATGTTTGACCTTTGACTGGCTCAAATCCCAGATGTAAATTTAACTATTAGTTTCGGGGGGTGGCGCAGGAGCAAAAGTGGCTATCGACGAGGTCGATCGATGCCACCTGCTAACGGCACCGCCGCTCCAATTATAGTAACCTCTAGCCGAGTCCGACCGCCAAATACACACTCTGAGGGAACGCCCAGGAAACATACAGTACAAGAAAAAGGANCACACTCTGAGGGAACGCCCAGGAAACATACAGTACAAGTAAAAGGAGGGGGGGGAGTAAAACTGGCTGTGGTGGATCAATATGTGTTCCTTCTCTGTCTGATATCCCTCCTTTTGATTGGGAATAGTGAACAGATATGACAGTCAGAAGTGAGAAATATATGGGGCTGCTGTTAGAGGTTGTTTTTATGCTCCTGTGGGGGGACAGACAGGCGATCTGAAGCCAGGCCCTGCTAAAGAGGATGACTAACATGGCATGGTTACCGTTACACTCGTTCAAGTTATTCATTCCGGGAAAACTAACACCGGTCAGTGCTAAGCTACAAACACACACACACAAACACACACACTCTCTCTCTCTCTCTCTCTCTCTCTCTCTCTCTCTCTCTCTCTCTCTCTCTGCCTCTGTCTCTCTGCCCCTCTCCTCTCAGTGTCCCCCCCTATCTCTCTAACTCTCTCTCTCCTTCACACACGCATACACAAACATATACACACTTTTTTTCATTGAATTCTAACATAAACTTCTCATTTCTCAGAAGCCGTGGAGCCTTTAAGCCATCGGAAGTTAAGCTGCTCCAACTTTCAAGCCAAGACACTAGTTCCTTTGCTGAAAATTAACTTTTCATCAAAACAGGACTGTTCTAATTCTCAGGAAGGAGAGTGGTATTAAAATCCGGCAACATTAAAAGTGAAAAAAAAAAAAAAATATACACACACACACACACACAGGCAATACACTGCTGTACTCCTCAGGACGCTGGTGTAGACAGACGGGTGGGGGGCACATAAATCTCAGTATACTGATTATTTCGAGGGGAGAATATCACATAACAGCATCGTCAAGAAAGAGCACAAAGGTCGCTGTGTAATCTTAGCTACCCTGGGCATGCAAAATCATTAATCCCTGGGCACTGTGATTCTCCAGCTCGGAATAAACTGGAGGCCTTCAGCGAAGCGGCTCCAGCACCGAGTTGGGAGGACGTTCACTTTCATGCAGCCAAACTACGTGGAGACCGTGTTATGATGTGGTGGTGATTTACTAGCAGGGCTGCAACACACGCAAAAGTGTAAACACTTCAACAGAATGTCTATATTTTAAAAATGGTTCACTGGATTACTTTGGAGTGCTTATATATCAAGTGGTTAGAACAGCCCTGAGCCGTGTCATTAATATAAAAATAAATAAATCTCTTGCAACAGATGAAAATTTTCCACCCTCACATTCCATTCAAAAACACGAGGAAACTTTAAGAAAATGCCTGACACGAGCGCTATAATTAAAAAAGACGAAAAGCAAAATGGCAACGGTAGAACATTTTTTTAAAAATTAAAAAAGAGAGATGAGAGAGAGAGAGATGAGAGAGAAAGGGTTTGAGATGTTTTGTGGCTGGTCTGGCTTGCTTATTGCAAGGTTATAAGAGTGGTGGCGGTGGGGGCGGCGGGGGCTTACTGAGGTCATTAACTGGCATTGTCTCTTGACGTGATTAGTCAGGTAGCAAAGTCCATTTGTCACCTGCACAGGCAAATTGAGTTGGTGCTGCACTAGGGGCTATGGGGACTGTATAATATCAACTTGATTACATCAAGGCAGCTGCGGACTTGACACCTTACTGAATTTGTCAGCATTAATCGTTAGGGCCTGTCACAAATCCATCAGCTCCACAGATAATTAGGGCTCTCTCTAATGAAGCCAACGGGAAGCAACCTTACCCCCACCACTCCCCATATATTCACGCACACACATACACACGCGCACACAATCTCTCTTATAATTAACCATCGTGCTCTGCAGAAATAAGAGTGACTATCTTATCTGCTCTTCGTCCTCGTCTTCCTCCTGTAAAACTATCTAACCCCGTCGTGGATGAAAGACAGCGTCACTCCATTCTGTCTTTTTAATTGTTCCTGCCTACCATCCTGTCCTCGTCACCTTTAAATTGAGTCGTTTAATGATGAAGTGAGGCTACAAGTGTAAAACACACACACACACATACACACACACTGGAGCATGCATCAGTGCAGAAAGAAGTGGGGGAAAAATATACACACAGTTGCTGATGCAGATTTTTGAAAGCTTTTTTTTTCATGGTTTTACTGTTTGGATTCCTAAAGGGAAACTGTAAAACGATAACAAGTGTAAGAAGTTCCATCTGTATAAAAAATGTATCTCATATATTTTATGGATTTACACTCAAGACACACACAGGCTTCAAAATAATGCTTGAGAAAATAATGCAATATCTTGTTTAGGGGAAAAATTGGTTTCAAATACAGAATTGTCTTTACTGTTGCAAAAATATTAAAGCAGTATTACATTTTTTTCGAAAAATTGATAATAAAAATGCAGTTGTTATTAAAAGGCCATGATAAACATTAATTGATAAACTGCACAAGAAATGTATATTATAAGAAAATAATTGTAAAAAAAATTGCACAGTTGATCGTAATTCTTGAAGATTTCACAATTACAACTTTCATCGCCTCTGATATTATGGGATATTTTTATACAGCCAGTGGCCTTCAAACACTGACAATAAAAATTGTAAAAAATAATATTCTTCAAAAAGGTACAAGGTGAAAGACAGAGGGGAAAAAACCTGTTGAGACAAGTCTGCTATTGTTTTAATTGTCTGAGCTCTGATTTCCATGCTCAGTACCACCATGAGCAATTTCCTTTCTGAGCAGCAGCACAGAGAGGAAGCCACAGGTCAGTACCAGCTCCCAGTGGAGCATCAGGCTAGTCTGGTTTCTATGTGTGTGTGTGTGTGTGTGTGTGTGTGTNGAGAGAGAGAGAGAGAGAGAGAGAGAGAGAGAGAGAGAGAGAGTGAGTGTTAGTTATTTGTTGCTACTGGGAGCATGAGGTGGAGGGCGTTATCTCTGACCGACCATCATGTTCATGGAAGAATGGAAAACATCCAGTCTGCCAAGCTGTGATTGACCATTACAACCCATGATGCACATGGCACTCAGTAGACAGTGTAATGGATCAANTGTGTGTGTGTGTGTGTGTGTGTGTGTGTGTGTGTGTGTGTGTGTGTGTGTGTGTTTGTGTGTGTGTATGTTTGGGGAGAGAGAGGAGGGGAGGGAGGGGTCAACGGGATGTCATGTTTTCATGCCTCCATCTACATGCAGAAACCTAACAGGAGTCACTCTGCTCCCACCACGGCTGACCCTTCTCCAGAGGGATATTTCACCAAAACAACAGCCGAAACTCTCTCTCTCTCACACACACACACACACACACACACACACACACAGGGAGATAGAGAGAGAAAACACACACACGAGAGTGAAGTCAGCCTCGATATCTAAATCTAAATCCTTTTCTCGCAGTGTGGGCCAGAAATCATGTGAACAATACTTTGCTAGAAAGACAAAATGCAAGGGAGAAAGAAGTCAACAGCGAGCACTGGTTGAATGTTCTCCATCCTACACTCCTTCTCATCCTCCTCCTCATCACCATCATCACCATCATCAGCAGCTCGCTGCTTAAAATGATAAAACCTACTGAGTTCAAAGTCTTCGTCGGCTGGCCCTCCTGTTCGACCCGCTTTGCACCTCATATTTCAAAATCTCTTTAAAATTCTGTAACTGTCTTTTGTTCACTCCAGTTGTTAATGCCTAACTTCAAAGGCTCGGCCTCATTAGCACAGAGGTAGAAACCCCTGTCACTCATTTACATTTGTTTAAAGGCTGCAGGGAGACGAGAGGAAAAAGGGGGAGTCCAAATCCAAACCACTAGAAGTCAACCTTGTCGGTCCTCTGCCAACACCTGGTTTCATCAGTTGGTCACATAGCAAATATTATACTCCCCTCCAGCAGTGGATATTGATTTCATTACTGGACTGATTCTTACAGTGAGTGTGGGGTGAATTTGGATGGAAAAGCATACAAAAAAACTCTACGTGTATCTGTGAGAAGAAAAGGCATATGAGGGGACTCAAACACCTGATTAAAAAGGAGTGTTTGAGTAGAATTTTTCCCTGTGATCTATTCAACATATACACCGTCTTTTCATCTGCTTTCGGTAAGATCCCTTAAAAATAAAAACGAGCTGATTTTCCAACATAATTCACAACTTTTTTTCTCCCCTTTTTGGATCCTTGTTGAGACAACAGGGGGGTTGTGTGTTTGAGTGGCTAAACCTTCTAGAGGCATGCCTGTCTTCATGGAGGGATTTATTGATGTTTATCAGGGATGAATAGATCAAAGACTGCCACATGACAGACGATCAATCACGCATCAAATCAAGGATGGCAATCCTCTAATAAAATAGAAAGAAAGGAAAAAACCGGCTCTCACCAGTTTTCTCCCCCTTCTTCCCCAGTCAATTATTCATCATTACTCACTCTTGAACCTCAAAAGCTCCCTTTTATCCCCCATAACATGCCATTTAGTTTATCTCACCATTCTTAAGAGAACTTTCCTGGCAAAGGAGGAAAAAAATTCTCAAAGTGGCATTGCGCAGATATGTGCGTCATTTGCGCAATTAGACACATTTAAAACACAACTGTGGTTCAGGGGTGAGTTGTGCGCTGTGTTAATAACACAACAAATCTAATTTACACAGAGTTGTAAAATAAAACGCCGCATGCAGCACAACTAACAAATGTGATGTGGATGGAGATATTTTCATTTGGCACTTGTAAATAAAAACTACTTGGCTACTGGGATGGGAAATGGTCGTAATGGAGGGGCGGGTTATACCTGCTGATCGCCGCGGCTCTTGCTGCTTTCTCCTCGGCATAGTGACCGTCACTTTCCACGGTGCTTCTCATGCAGGAATTACAAAGAAATCAAGTCTGTCAGTTTTGAAAAATCATCCCGTTTTTCAGGGGAGGGGGTTTTGATCTCGGAGCTCAAGATGACTAGAATTATTTTTTTTCACACTGGCTGAGCTTTTTTAGACTTAACAGCTGGATCGGCTCCAGCGACGATAAGCTCAAAAATTACGAACGGATTCGGCCAGCTCCTGACACCTTCATGTCCATCAAAGATCATCTTCCTTCATCTCTCTCATGGCAGGATAAAAAAAAAGCAGAAGCAAGAAGGCAGGCACCTTGAAACCCAAGTTTTCAGTTCACTCCCCCGGAAAAAATCCCCCTAATCTCCAGTGCTGCTTGGAGGGGGACGATAGTTTGCTGCGCCTTTTACGCACACCAAAACTAAAAAAATAAATAAACTCTGGCGGTAACCAAACAAATAAGTCCCGTGTGAGCGCACCGCACACCTCTGATAAGTAATGTATCCTTGTGTCTCCTTCTCTTCTTTTGCCAGAGACCTGAAAGAGAGAAAGGGGAGAGGAGAAAATAGATAGACAGGCATTAGATGGGTTAATGTCAATCCCGTCACCACCACGCCACCTCAGCCCGGATCAAGCCTCACCAGTCCGGCGGAGACTTTTTCCTCCCTCCCCTCCTTCCCTCTTTCTCTCCCATTGAAAAAATAAATGGTACGACCAGCTTTCTCTCTTACCTACGTTTTAAGAGTCGTGGAAATTATTTCCACCGCTCATCTCATCGCATCTTGGACAGAGTCGGTTTTTTGGAGGGGTGGTTGATGCGGTGGAGAGGATATCACTTGAGAGAGAGGGGAAACAAACAAGACGCAGGCGCATCCAAGCTTCGCCAACAACAGATCAGATCGACATGGACTAAAATATTTGTCTCTTTAAAAAAAAAGCAGGAAAAGGGGGGGAAACTCCAGGGACAGATCCGAGGTCTCCCAAAAAAGAAAAAATGGAAACGCGGAGGATCCAGAAGCTGTTTCAGACAGTCTCAACTGATAGACAGACGCATCGAGTGGCTTTTCCTGCTACATTTTTACTCCTCCCCTCTCCACAAGCGTCACCCCTGACAGAGGAGCCTACCTGTCAATCTTTTTAATTGTCTTGTTTTCCCCCCTCTCTCTCTCTCCCTCTATCGCTCCCTTTGGTTAAGAAAACGAACCTCTGACAAAGAAAAAGGATCCTGTCGGAACTTATCTGGAGACCAACTAAAACCAAACTTACATAAACATGTATCACAAACTACTAAAGTACAATGTTTTTACAACTTGCATGGTATTTTTTATCTTATAAAATCATGGCAGTGACATAGCACGAGTTGGGACTTCGACTGCCTCTGGAGGTGGGACAGCGGTTCAATGGTTTAAAGTAGGGTGACACGATTTCGGATAGAGGCTTCCAGAAGATGACAGTCAGGTGACAATAGATGATAATACTGCCACACGAAACATGCAAGACGAGTGGTATGCAAACCACACACTTTCACAAATCGCTGATCCACGCTCCGGTTACAGGTGTACATGTGGGCACAAACGTGTTTCGGGAACAGCGCTCTCCCAATAGAGTCGGGAATAAATGGTAACCCGTATGCGCAACACGCTACGGTTATTAGGCTATTTTGGATTTCTAAAGGTTTCAAAAGATCCCACAGGGTTGGCGTTGCTTTCGTGGGTGGATAAGGGTTGAGGATGTGTTAGGAGATGAGGATTGATTTGTTTCACCTTACTAGGAAGTGAGTGTTGTGTCCGGGAAGGGGAGGGACTCCGACGACAAGTCGGGGCGCTGCTGTGCTATTACAAGGCTGCGGCAGAGCAACGTTTTAATGCTTAATACTCGATTACGTGCACGTTGTTTTTGTTTAAACACCGGTGAGACAGGCTGTAAAGCATCGCAGGTTTTATTTTTATTTAAAAGCGCGTTTGGCCCGGCTCTAATCGGCCCGGCACGGCCTGCATATGCAGAGGAAAAGCCTATAGCGCAGGCTAATGGCAGCTGAGCTTATTACTGCTACAAACGCACTTCAAGTTGTCCGTGAACTTTGCCACATTTCGGAGCAATGTCCAGCCTGTTGTTGGTGAGAAACGGCAGGAGAGCTGTTTCAGTAATTGGCGGAGGGCGCAGAGTAACCGACGCACTTTCAGGAGTTCATGCGGTTGCGCGGCGCTTCATCATAGATATGTCCTACTCAGCGCACTTCATGGATTTTAAAGGATCCTCCATACCGAGCACTATGAAAAAGCTTGTCGTAACCAAGCTTAGTCCTAATTTCAGAGAGGCTGCCTCTATACAAACCGTTGCTGTTCCGACACCCGGAAACAACGACTTGCTGGTCAGAAATCGGTAAGTAGTTCTTTTTTGAAAGGTGGGATCAAATCTACATAGATAGCCTACTACTGTTTTCTCCACGCACGTTAAGAATAACGGTAGATGGCCCGAAGCTTGTTATGAGTCCATTTGTGAATAACGATTTGGTACCGATCACTAGCTGTACGGGTGAGAAGTTGTAAAAAGGTCTCAGCTTACCTCGATTTACACATGTCCAGCACCTGCGATCCTCCTCCTCCTCATCATCATCATCATCACAAGATGGCAAAATACGTGAGGAATAAGCGCTGTACTGTAAATCCAAGTTCCGCCCTCTCTGCATTTGTCTATCAATCCATCTCGGCATCTCTCTCTCTCTCTCCCTCTCTCTCTTTCTCTCTGTCCTCCTGTCTCTCTACGTCACCAACCTGCAAACAGAAAGTCATGGGGGGGCTCAGACTGGCATTAAGAGATGGAGATGATGGAGAAGGAGATGCAGTTTTACATGGCGCGGGAATTGCAGCATCATTTCTCTCATTCACAGCAGCAGTGTATTTACTGTTAGGAGAGAGTGAAGCCACCTGAAGTCAGGATACGCACCGTTTATTTTTGACAGCTTAAAATATGATTAAAAAAAACAATATAAAATTAGACACTGGCTCATGTAAGATAGAAAATACATGAATCAGTGCTGTTTTTGAAATAGTTGGATTTTCATTTTTAATCTAAGCTGGATGTGATATCTTAACCCATATTTAATTTATCACTCCACTATATGTATGCCTGATCTGAGGTTAAATGTTATATTAGCTTTACACAAATGCACATTAGGGTTTATAGTGGCATTTACTGCCAATAACATTCACTTTTCTACGAGACCGAATGTAAAACATTACATTAGTGACCTATTGTTTTGCAAGGCAGCGATCAGTTGCTTGTGAACTGAGACCTTTGACCATTAGGTTGCATGTATGAGTAAGGCATCNTGGCATTTACTGCCAATAACATTCACTTTTCTACGAGACCGAGTGTAAAACATTACATTAGTGACCTATTGTTTTGCAAGGCAGCGATCAGTTGCTTGTGAACTGAGACCTTTGACCATTAGGTTGCATGTATGAGTAAGGCATCAGAGTCACGGGATCTACTGCGAAGGTGCTTTAAAATAAATATTTGGGTTGCTGGGAATCTGGTGTAAAACAAGAGCCGCCTTGACACAGTATTAGTGCAATCTAAATGAAATATAAAATAGGAGAGTGTTAATTGAGCAATCTCAGAGTGAGAAATTGATAATTGAAAAGATTACGACTGAAGCGAGAGAGAGGTGCATTAATTCACGCGCGATAAAAGATTGACACTTTATTTTTTTATTTTAGATTTGATTGATGACATCACTGAAACAGGTCTTTTGAAAATACAGTCAGTCCTCATGACTCCTGATATCAAATCTGGTCTTCTCCTTAAGTCACAAATCTTAAGAAATGCATGGCGTCCATATGAGAGATGAAAGTGGCATTAGATTATATGAGATGTTTTTTTTAAATCTGACATATGTGATTGGTCCAAAATTCTACATTTTGCTTGAATTAAATTTCACATAACAGTGCACTAAAAACAAATGATATGTATAATTTCTAATGTCAGTTTTACCACCAAACACACGAGCGTGGAAATATTTAAAATGTGATTTCATATTTTTGTCTAGGATCGTCCTCACACTCATTCCATTCAACACCTGTGTAAGTGTAATGTGTTGTGTTTTGAAGTTTAGTGTATGATATCATATTTATCATATCAGTGGAACATATCAAGGCACACCCTGATTGTTAAAGCTGTGTTATCAGTTTCAAAAGTTTTTTTCCAAAGGTTTATGTTTAAACAGATTGTGACTTTATCGTCACAAGTATCAGACTCAGTATTTTTAGTTATGTGCATCCATGTAGTTGTACGTTATGTTGATAAGATAATCTTTCTCTTTGCGAGGAAGCTGATTCTATAGAGGTAAAGCAGTTGAATCAAGGTGTTTTGTTATATCGTCGTGACCCATCTATAAACCACAGAAGCATTATCTACAGACTCAAAGTACACGTGTGACATGCACAGTAATGAGGCGCAGCGTGCATGCCGCTCCAAAAGACAGTAAATGATTTATTTATACATTCCTTTCTCACATATTTGTTTCCAACATGTTACCAAAGATGAAAACAGCCGTCTTCGTGTTGAGGCAAGAAACAACTATCTAAGATTTTTAAAAGTGCAGTTTGTTGTGGGTGTCTCTGAAGACAATGAATCATGACATCATGCAGTGTGTTTTGTGATACAAGCCTTTCCCTGTCAGTGCAGGACTGTTCTCCTCAAAAGAAAAAGGAATCATTGCCAAAACAAACCAAAGTGTCTGTGCCCCGTGCAGATGTGTCTAAAGAAGGAAGTCTTGACCTTCGGGGAGGATTTCAGGAAATATGTACTTACACAAATGACCGGATATAAGATATTGTGACTGTTTATGTGTGAATTTTGTTCGTCACCTCATTATATAAATGTTTTATTCTCACCTTTCATCTACAGTTGTTTTTTTTTTCTCTGATTTATGTTTCAGTTTTGTGGGGATCAACGCCTCTGATATTAATTACAGCGCAGGTCGTTATGACCCATCAGTGAAGCCTCCCTTCGATGCTGGATTCGAGGGTATTGGTGAGGTCGTCGGCGTGGGCCTCAGCGCCAGTGCCAATTACACCATCGGGGACACCGTGGCCTACTTCGGCAGCGGTGCGTTTGCCGAGTACACTGTGGTGCCAGCCAAGGAAAGTGTGCCTGTCCCCTCTGTGAAGCCAGAGTTCCTCACCCTGCTGGTCAGCGGTGCCACAGCCTACATCGCCTTGAAACGTCTGGGCGACCTGGCCAAAGGTGAGAACGTCCTGGTCACGGTNGTGAGGTCGTCGGCGTGGGCCTCAGCGCCAGTGCCAATTACACCATCGGGGACACCGTGGCCTACTTCAGCAGCGGTGCGTTTGCAGAGTACACTGTGGTGCCAGCCAAGGAAAGTGTGCCTGTCCCCTCTGTGAAGCCAGAGTTCCTCACCCTGCTGGTCAGCGGTGCCACAGCCTACATCGCCTTGAAACGTCTGGGCAACCTAGCCAAAGGTGAGAACGTCCTGGTCACGGCGGCAGCGGGAGGAACGGGACAGTTCGCCGTGCAGTTTGCCAAACAGGCTGGTTGTCACGTGATTGGGACCTGCTCTTCCAATGAGAAGGCTGGCTTCCTTAAATCCATTGGTTGCGACAGGCCAATCAACTACAGAGCAGAGGACCTGGCCAAGACGCTGAGGAAAGAGTACCCAAAAGGCATAGATGTGGTTTATGAGTCAGTTGGAGGCAGCGTCATGGAACTCGCCGTGAATTGTTTGGCAAATAAAGGCCGACTGATTGTCATTGGCTTCATATCGGGGTACCAGACTGCATCGGGGATCCCAGAGTTCAGAGGTGGAACGCTACCAGTCAAGCTGCTCCAGAAATCGGCCAGCATGCGGGGTTTCTTCCTGCCCCACTTCATCAGTGACTACAAGGAGGCTCTGGGTAGCATGACGCAGTTGTTTGCCAAGGGGAAGCTAGTGTGTGAGGTGGACTGTGGGGATTTGTCACAGGAGGGGAGGTTTGTAGGTTTAGAGTCGGTCTTCCGGGCTGTAGACTACATGTATGCTGGAAAAAACCTGGGCAAGGTCGTGGTGGAAGTGGCACCACCCTCTGTTAATAATAGTAAACTGTGATTTGACTTATTAATTGCACTAAAGAAATCATACTTGAACCAAAATGATTGTTATATTAAAAATGTGAAATCAGGGCTTTAATGATTTTTAATGCTTTTATTTTTGTAACATGATTGATATGGCATTAAAAGTAAAGCTACATAATGCTTCATGAAGCAACTTTATTTTCTGCTATCA
>JANJYP010097808.1:0-10598 GCA_024605115.1 Rastrelliger brachysoma | reverse complement strand
CCCCCCCCCCCCCCCCCCCCCCCCCCCCCCCCCAGAACCATGTAGAAAGATCCCTGGCGAAAGCCTTGAGCTGAGGTTGGTAGAGTAACGTCATTCTTGGTCGTGACCAAGATTCGAGCCAGATGCAGCGATGAACCAGGCAATGTCTGTCTCTTGTCTGTATCCCCCCTGAGACCGGCACTGGTAAGACCTCCTCCCAGTCAGCTCTTTTCAATTGGATTAATCTGTTCTGTCGAAATTATCGTTCAATTTCACAAAGTGGGCACGGGCACAAGGTTGTCCTTTTTGCAAATGAAGGTTAATTACAATGCTTTACAAGTCAAATAATTGCAGATGCCGCCAATCGCCCCTTGTAAATGTATAGTTTAGAACACGTGGCTACACTGCATCAGATTTGTGGCTAAAGGACAATTCGGATGATGAGCTATTTAGTGCATCCTGTTGAGTCTTGAGCTTCTGTACCGAAAGAGGTTTTCACACCAGCACCAGATGATAGATGTTTACACTAGAGCAATTAAATGAACTCCAAGTCTTGCTCATTATAAACACATCTGTTAAACATGTCATGCTAGTTGACTGATGAGTGTAGCTCTTGAGGAGAATACTCTGCACGATACATGTGAAATCTTTGTAAATAAATACAGACAGGAAATAGAGATAGAAAAACTCAGTGATGAAGCATTTGCTTGCTTCGTTGGCGCCTTGAGCTCCGCTTTTGTTGACTGTAAAACTGTCCCACTTGACATTTTTCTCTCTTCCTGTATTGCATCTGTAACCCCAACGCTACTTCTGAGGTTATTTAAATACATTGCAAAGAGATAAGTCTCGGTGACAGGGAACTCACATTATGCACGGACAGTCCGGTGGTTAACCTTGTCCTGGCTCCACAATGCAGCTGTTGTTCTGCTACCCACCACTGGGGGTCAGTGTGACAACATGATTCAGAGCCCCTAAGGCACCTCAGGGAAGTGTGGAACTGAACACCAAATATCCTCCTCAAGAGCCTTGTCTGCTGTCTCCACACTTACCACATGTATTCTCATAGAGCTTTGTTTTTTTTTTTTTTTGTTCCAGATCTCCTTTGCTAACATGCGATGGATTGACTGTTGGATCACTTGTCTTCTCTGTTAAACAAATTTAACTTTGCACGAGTGCACTGTAAGGTTTTGATGTTCTCAGTTCAGAGCAACATGTCTTTTAGATAACAGCTTTGATAAACCAGCATCTCTCATTTTGATTAAAGCTCAACCAAAGCCACCAGTATTATGTGGCTCCATTTGGACATTTTTGAGGCGGTGAAGTATCAGACTGTTGGTGTTGTATTATAAGATTGTTATGAGAGTTGTAAAAGAATTCATTTCCATGCTTTTCCAATATCTGCCGCAGTGTTGGTTCACCAAAAGTATTTCAGCCTATCAAAATATGTCTTTAGATTCAGAACAAAATTAAAAAGAGCGAACTTGAGCTTTATACTCCTTACGTAAGAGATCCATCTTCTGTGTTGGACTAAAGGCTGTAGGTGCCAAGTGGTCATATGAGTGAGACCCAATGCGTCCAACTCAAACAAACCTCAGGTTCAGTTCCTTTATCCTGTCCGTACTGCGGATTCGTATGTCACAGCCTCTGTTGCCAATAAAAGCATCCAAACAAAGAGATGGTTAATTAAATGAGACCCGAGGATGTGAGAGTTCAATTCTTGCTCAGCTTTTCTTTCCGTGTTTTCTTTTATGTCATCAGCTTCTCATGATCTTACTGCAAAATTTTTGTGTGTGTAGGGATAGATTAACTTACTTGTTAACTTGGATGCTTTCTAAAGCTTTTGAAAAGCATACAGTAAAAAAGGTTAAAAGATAAAGTTTATAAAGAACTCGTGCATGTTATAATTTCAGTTGGACATGATCAGGTTCAGATGACATGGTGAAGCACTGGAAATGGGCTTATATATACACTACAGTTAAAAGGATTATCTGGAGTAAAACGCATTATAGGTCAATTTTTGGATGTTTGGGAGTACATAATGTACATTGAGTTGATATCAATCACGTGAATCGGATGTGTATTAGATTAGAGTGTATTAGAGTCAGATTTTGATGATTTCGTAAAAATGCGTTTAACATGGATGGGCAAGGGGCATATAATTTTGCCGGTACAAAACGCTTTATAGCTCTTCTAATGTTTCATACAACATCACACTTACGTGGTAGTAAGTATAGGGTCCCTAACGACTAACCGGAGTGTCCCTAGCTCTTCGTGTGTTTGGAAGGTGTGTAGAGTGAGTTTTATCAGGCTAGTAGCCTAACTTGCTGGAAGCTTTTTTTCCTGCAGACATTATCTTTACGGTAAATCCATAAGAGTCATCTTCGTCTCACAGCTGGGAAAAGCACAATAACACACCATAACTCCAAAAGTTAGCTCCACTGTTCAACAACCTGTGCACACACCTTTCCTCCTTCTGTGTTCATTCCACAGTCACCTGCACACGTGACTCTTACGGACTTTCTGTAAAGATAAGGTCTGCAGGATAAAAGCTTCCAGTAAGGTACTGGCTAGATAAAACTCCTTCTACACACTCTGTCCGAACACATGAAGAGCTAGTGACACTTTGATTTGGCTTTAGGGACTCTCTACTTACTACCATGTAAGTGTATGAAACATTAGAAGAGGTATAAAAACAGCATTTTGTATCGGCAAAATGATATGCCCCTCATCTATTCATGTTAAATGCATTTCTGTTAAATTGTCAAAATCTAACTTTCTCAAAACACATCCGACTGACGTGATTGATCAACTCAACATATGTACTCTCAATCATCCAAAAATTGACCTATAATGCATTTTACTCCAGATAATCCCTTTAATAGGCTAATGATTATTCTTTTCCTTTTGAGGATTGCTACGAGTATTCATGAATTTACTAACGCAACAAATTTTTTTGTTTTCTTGAGTAAAAATTCCTATTTTGGTATTATGATGGAGATGGACATAACACACCCTTGTCTGTATTGTCCTGATTTCACATTAATCTACTAATATGAGGAAAAATGGCTTCCATTGATGAAAAGAAGCCCTCTACCAAAGGAGAATAGACACAAATACATACACAGAGTGCCACATCTTAATGGATGTGGCACTCTGGCAGGAGAGGGTGTGTTTATGTCAATCTCTTGTCATTGTTGCACTGATGTCACACTTTTTATCCCTTTGATTTATGGTCTTCTTTCAGGTCTTTTAATCACCACTTGATGATGTTCTCAATAGCTTTTTTTTTTTTCTTTATTCATTCTTGATGTTAACCCTTGTCTGCCCGTATTCTTTTTGAAGGTGAGGCTAGTGCGCTCCAATCCCCCTTGCCCGCAGTTCAAAGCCTCTTTCGACGCCTCCTACCAGGTGTACAAACTCTACCAGATGGCCATTCACAAGGACCCTCCTGACAAACCCTCCGAGAGCCAGGTCAGAGGGTGGGGAGCGTAGGTCAAGCTGCTGCAGGGGTACTCAGGGAGGGAGGGAGGGAGGGAAGGGAGAGGGCTGACATGTTTGGGTGCTATCAGAGGAATCAAAAGGGTGATTTCACTAGATGATTTCGAAATTGTTTTATTTTTTTATTTTCAGCTCTATGTCATAAAATGGACAAAAATATATATACATATACTGAAATGTTCATTACTATTCAGTTTCCATTTCTTTTGTCTTTTTAAAATTTGATTTCAGTCTAAAATCATAATGAGCTGAATTTCCAGGGTTTCACTATAGGTAACCCAACATTACAAATAATTAGCATTCAAATATTGTAACATCACATTCTGGAAATAAACAGTTAATACACTCGTCATGGGAAGATACCACAGTGTCTGCACAAATGAAGGGAAAGAAAGTGCATAGAAGTTTAGTATTAAAGAGAGTATGTGTTAAAAAGAGTGAGAGTCAGTTGGAGAGGAAATGGAGGGGAAAATGTTTCCATACGCCACGGGTGAGAGCAGTGTTTCTCCAGGTGTCTGAATTGGCCCTTGGTCGGCCGACGGGGTCGTTAGTCTTAAAGCTGTTTCGGTTTTTGGGGGGCGCAGTCGTCAGCTGAACCCTCCTAAACCTTCACGCATTTACCTTGTCTCTGCCCTCCACCGCCCCGCCGCCCCGTGGCAAATCTGTCTGTGTCTGAGCTGGGGTCTCATTACAACTTCGCATTAAGTAGTGCTAATGAGATTTTAATTTCCTTTGTGCGTGCAGTCCGTTCAGCCTTGTGTACCTCATTTAGCGGAGTCTGTAATGTTGGATAAGTGTATGTATGTGTCTACTTGCGATGATCCATGTAGTGTAGACATGGTTTTGGATTTGTGGTGCTCTGGACTTCACACGCACTAGCTCTGTGTTGAAACTTTTGAAGTCCCAATTGCCTCCGAGGGAGCTGTGGGAAAGCTGGGTAGTGCACTAGCCTCATCTTCAAGTTGTCCGACATCCTCTTTGTTTCAAACACACTTTCAGTCTCCTAGAATCCCATTGTTTGCTTGCACCCATGTGTCCTTTTTTTAAATAAAACAGTTGGATCAAATCAGTGATAAAATCAAACTCAAAAATCAAACTCTGTATGTTACCAGCTGGCCCTGAGGACTAGGAGACTGACATGAACCCTAAGGTGTCCAATCACTTGTGTAACACTGTCTTAAAACCTGTTGATACCTTCGATGTCCATTCCTTTTTCCCCTCTTCTGTTTATTTTTTATTTTTTTAAAATTCATCCTTCAACTTCTAACTGTCCTCATACCCTTTGTCAAACCCTTTATGACCACCCTCCTCTTTATTGCCCCCCCCCCCCCTCCTCCACTTCCCCTCCACAACCTGTTCTTGAAGGTGAGGCTAGTGCCAGTCAGCTTTGAGGACCCTCAATTCACAGCATCCTATCAGCAGTCTGTGGCACTGTACGCCCGCTACCAGATGGCCATTCATGGTGATGACGCCAGCGAATGTAGTGAGAGTGAGGTACTGCATGATTATTATTTTGCACCTACTGTAGGGCACAGCTGCACCCTTCCACCTTCTTAAGTGTGTGATAATTTCCTGCTTTGCTCAGTTGACGTCAATTTAATTTTTTTTATTTTTATTTTTTGTNTGTGTATATATATATATATGAGCAGAGGACACACTGATGTAATATTCAATAGCCTTGATGATTAATTATAATCATTAAAGTGTGAATTTGTACGCTTCAATTGTAAAGTATATAAAATAGAAACAATTCTCTAGTTCATGCGTTGAATGAGAAGTATTGTGCAGTAATGAATGGGAATAGAAGACAGAAACTGTAACTGAGAATAGATCCATAAAGTTTAAAAATGTTAGTTTTAATACACAGTAAAATATATTAAAAATGATATATACAGACCTCCCTTTTCTCCACTTTTTATATATAAATAACAGAGGAGAAAATAAAGTCTAGTCAGGATGCAGAACGGCTGGACATTCTCACTAACCTGAGAGGGCCTTTTGTCCCTGAGGGCTGGAAAAACAACCTCCTCCACCCTCCTGCCAGCAGGCCTCAGTAAATTACTGAATTCTCCAGCTTGTAAAAGAAAGGTAATTAATAAATAATAAAAGCTGTCAGATTGGGCAGACTGTGGCAGATTCTTTCCTAGTGCCATAACACTAGTTCTATTAACAGGGAACGTGTGTGTTGTGTGTGTCTGTGTGTATGTGTGTGTGTTTGTGTGTGTGTGTGGACAGGTTCAGCTCAGGTTTATAACTGCTCTGGGATCGGGATGGGTTACTCGGAGTAACATCTAAAAAACATCTAAAAAAAAGAATCTGCCGTCTGCTGGGTTGCCAGATTGAATGTAGAAATATTTTTTGATGCTGGAAATTAACCTGACTGAATTTAGTGTAGTGTAAAGGCTGTGAATTAAGGTGGGGTTAATTACTCTCAGAGGGGAGCCTACTCATTTTTTATTCACCTTGACATCTATGAGGTGGCATGCACTATGAATGCATGTATTAAAGCGTTTTTCCTTGCTTCATTAAAAGTGGACGCTTGTCAAGTTCTGTCAGAAATTCCTTACGACCTCCCGTCGACAAACAACCCTCTTCACTTGTATCACATTAACACTACGCTGTCCTCCCCCTTGCTGCTCTCTGCTCATTTCAGGGAGCAGTTGCACTGCAATTAATTTCTACAAGGCCAGACCCTAATTGTTCCCACTTAAACAAATTTGGCTTAATTATTAGTTTGAGTCACTACGGCGACAACAGTACAAAATGCCGTCCTGTTTTTTATTTTCTCGCCTGTCAAGCTCCTGGTTAACTCGCGTGTTCTCTTCCCAGAAGCTCTGGCCCCTCCCCCCTGCTGTCCTGTGGCATTCATAAAGAAATGAGAAACACATTGCCGATGCGGTGATGGCACATTTTGGTGCAATGCCATTTTATGCCTGCTGCTGCTGCTACCTAGGAAGTTAGGTCATTTAGAATTTGTTGAGGTATTTATTAATCCATTAAAGTCTTACCTTAAGGACTCAATCTGGAATACTGTAAACTTGGATCTCTGCCAGGCGATAGGAGAGATTTTGTGTGTATGTTTGTGTGTGTGTGTGTGTCCTTTGCCCAATTACCCTGCCAAAATTGTCCTATCATTAGACAGTATGTTGTCTAGAGGGGACTGACTTTGCTTGTTTAAGGATGTATGCATTTCCTGTCATACCGTGACTGGAAGGGGGCCAGACATGATTTCTTCCACATCCAATCATGTTTTCCTGACTGAGTCGAGGCACGTACTTATAATGCAATTATTTAGACGCACAGACATATACACACCCACACACACAAACACACACTCACACACTCACTCACACTTACTGCTCTTAACTGTTGTGCTGAGCCATGACTCTGAGTTCCTGCACATGTGGCATTCATTTTCAGGAAAACAAATCCCGTTAAAGCTGTATTTACTCTTCTTGATGGCCAGGACATTAACGTAGACACGTGAAGAACAAGGCTGGGGGGAGGGAGAAAAAAAAAAAAACAACCCAAAATGGAAACAACTTAGAAATGATGATAACATTCATCAGTAAAAACGGCTAAAAAATCGAGGGATAGTCACTGGCCCTGATGATCTTTTTTGTGTCTGTTGCTTCAAAGCTGTTCATGCACCACAAGACAAGATTCAATAAATCCTTCTCTAAGCAGCACCTGTACCATCATAGATCCATTCCCTCTTATGTCAGAGCTCAAAGCGTTTTTGTTTATTTTTCACCACGCATCTTTGCATTTCTGGAGCTCCTCTGATATACACTGTGAAATAAACAATGATCTCGTCAGCAAAAGTATCATGAAGAGAGAAAGAAATGGTAATTGAATTGTGTTTTTATTGTGTTTTTTTTTTTTTATCGTCGGAGAGTAAACACAGACACCTTGTCGCTTAAATAAGTCCAGCAATTTGAGTGAGTAAAGAGCACAATGACGAGTGGTCTAAGTAGCAATTAGAGCTAAGCAGATGTATGTGTTTATATGTACTGTATGTGTGTCTGTGTGTGTGTGTGTGTGTGTCTGTGTTTGAGACGGCTGCTTGCCCTCCTAATTGTACACAGATGAGTGTTTACTATTGGAAAGGGAGAGTTGGAGAGGAAGTGATGGACTCCATGTGTTGTCAACGAGAACGTTCCAGAAGGTGCGCTGGCCGTGGCTCCGTTTACACACATATGTGTTGCTGCATTAGAAATAGGGGGAGAGAGGAAGCTGAGATTGTATTCACATGTTATTGTTTTTTTCCCTCTTGCTGTCTTCATGCCTGATTAACTGTGCTCGCGCATTAAAATGTCTTTGTGCGCGTGGGAGTGTAAAAATGAGTTTGCCTGTTTGTTTGTGTGTGCGTCAGCCTGGCAGCGTCGTGTGTTCTGTTGTTTGTCAGTGGCCAGAGAGAGGTCAACCCTGCCAGGCTCTAGGAGAGCAGCCTCACTCAGCCAAGCAGGGGTGACACAGCAGTGGAAAACTGCCACTGCGCCACTGCTTGGCTTCATGAATCCGATTACCTGGCAGCCCCCCTGGTAAAAGTTGAGGAGGAGGAGTGATGAAGGAAGGGAGGTGCTTAGAGCCATCGCAGCTTTTCATGACTCACCCATCCCAGTATGCATTTGCATAGATTAAGAAGTTCTGAAGCATAAAAGTTCTCACACACACTTTTAATACTTGTAATAATATAAAATAATAGAGTGTTTTACTACACGGTTATTCGGAGATTCTCGTTTCCACACAGAAGCCTGTGTCATAGCATGGCCTCTATAAATGACATCATCTAATAACCGCAGCTGTTGTTCTGTTGGTAAACCGTTTTCAACACAAGTTTCATTTGTGCCCTCTGGCGTTATTGCACATTAGGAGTCTTTTTGCTGTTGGAAATTTTGTTGACTGGCAGAGTAGTAGTCACTGCAAAAGTTAGGAGTGGAAAATTACACTTTACTGGCCTAGTTATGCAGGTGGGGAGCTTGATAAGCATTTTTTCGCATGAGCAAAGATCATTGTCGACCGAACAGATGGGCTCACTCTGGTGTCGGTGCTGGTCATAGAAAGTGCAAATTTGTTCGAAAATATTCTTCACTTCAGCAGGTGAATTTGATTAGAATAAATTTACATTAAAGAATGCGTGATACTGTACTTGCCTGCAGCTTGAAGTTCGACTTGTTCTTCTTGATATAGATTTACTGTAGGATGTCAAGTTAAAATGGCATAAGAGCTATGATATGATGAGGGCCAAAAATTTGTATGTGTGCTGTGTCTGAGCAACACATCCATCCATCCCCTTTTTCCCTCTGCTCCTGTCCATCCTGACGTGAAGCTGTGTTGAGGGTGAAGGCACCGTGCTGCATTTTATTGTAGTATCGAGCACTGCAGGGTGCAGAGTTCATGAGACTTTTATAGCCCACAACAACACTTCTCAGCTAGAAGTGCGTGCACAGTCATAGCAAATACATTACTAATAGGACATGAGTTCTGTTTCATGTTTAAATCCAGTTGTTTTTGAGCCTTGTACACAAGCGGTCTGTCTTTCTCGCTTTATAGATTGACTTTATTTTTCTGACCGGGCCTAATATTTTTGGGATTTTGTCATTTTTCTGACTTGAATCCAGCTCAAGTGGGTGAGTCTGAGAGGCAATGAAAACAAGTTTAGGTGTTGGCTCTAGGCAAACGTAAAGTAAAAGTGACAGACGACAGTGCATCATTCTTCTCATCTCTGCCAGATCATCCCCCATGTTGGAGAACACTGCATTACTGTCACCAACGCACACACGTCAGGCTTTGCAGACAAATGGAGAAGCACACACTCTGTTGGACGGGTTTGAACCTTTGGCAGGCATCACTGTTACTCGCTTTACTGCTGTGAGGATGTTGATGTGATTGTGGGAATTTCCAGCGACTTCTAGAGCATTTTTTCTTTCTTTCTTTTTTTTTTTTTTTATTAAGAAAGGCAGACAGTATGTGGCAACGCAGAGTTGCTGCGTGCGCAAGAAAATGAGACACTAGTCCAATAATGACACAACTGAAGGCATAAGTGGTTAGATCGCTGATCAGCAAATTGATTTTTATTGGCTTTGGTTTTATTCTTACATTCTTCAGAAAGTAGTTTAGACAGTGGAGTTTACTGTTAAATTTGTTTGCCAGTATACCGGACAGTTATACCACAAAGCAGTTAGTAGCTTTACTGGTGTCAATGTGTGAAACTGCAGTTAAATATTTTTGACTATCTTTTAATCCGCTTTTAAAGAATTTCCTTAACGTGTTTCAGTGGAGAGTTTTTTTTTCCAAACTGCTTCTTTTTCCTAGCCTGACAAGAACAAGGTTCAAGGAAAAAACAGCCTATCAAAATATCAACTATTAATATTTTCTCTTAAAAATATTGCCTCAAAAAAAAAAAACCCACAGTTGTAGTCAGGATTTGAATAAAGCAGCAAACACATTAATAATGACAGGTGTTGAGTTTGTATTTTATGAGCTGTTTTACATATTTCATATCCCCTGCTTCTTTATTAAGTCCTGCCTGGGCACCCCTAAGTTCTATGTTTGTAATATATTGTTCTCTGCACCAGACAGTGCAGACAGTGGAAGCAAAGTTGAACATACTGACATACTGTTTCTCTGTGAAATATAAACTTGAAACTGTGGTGTGTGTGCATGTGTGCAGGTAAACCAAAAGCTGTCCATCACTGCTCCGCTGCGGCCTCGATGGTTTTTATTATTATAAGCCTTTTTTTTTTTTTGGCCTAAACATGAACACGTCTGCCATCCTATCCGTTAGGTCGGCTCGTCTGTAAACACACTGCTCTCAAACCCTGGTGTTAAAAAAGAAGGAGCACAGGAAATAGTAGAGAGAGAATGGAAGGAAGATTTAATGTTTCCACAGACATCAGGTCCCCAGTAATTGATATCTGATGTGCATTTTAAAGTGTGTTAAGAGATGGGTTATTTTGACATCAGCAACACTGCTTATTTAAGCTGTCACTATGTCCTCCCTGGACTAGGTTTCAGTTGATAGGCTAAATGTTTTCATTTGTGTAAATACGGTCTTCCTTTTTATGCCCCTTTGTAAACGGGGGGCTACATTTGATAGGTGACACCTGAGCAGGGAG
>JANJYP010097769.1:0-19964 GCA_024605115.1 Rastrelliger brachysoma | reverse complement strand
TAATATCCTCATTTAGAGAACAGAACCTATCTGCATCAGACATCGTCAGCTTCCGTTGGTTATGATAACTGAGGTGGCCTTGTGTCCCTGCATCTGCTCAGCTTGCATCCTCACATGGGACGCCACATCATACTGAACTCCTCCACAGGCCAGACCCGAGTAACTCCGCAGGCTCTCCGGGTCATACAGGTGCTCAAGGGAGTACCCAGTCAAAGCATAAGCTGTTTGCCTGTCCAATGGTTGCCTCTCCTGGGCCGAATAGAGCAGAGGACTCCCCTGGGGTTGTGGAGGATGGGGGGACAGATCCGTCTGCATGTAGTCTTTGTTGAGGGACAGACTAGACCTGGGGATCACATCAGAGCTGGGGCTGCTGAGACGGGACATAGATGCCGGACTGGTTGTGTTTTCATCATTGTCATGAGGACCGAGTACTTTGACACTGTCCCGGTGATGGAGACGTTCAGAGGGTAGGTCGATGCTCGGGGCTCCTGGACCTCGACACACCACACTAGGCATAGTAAGCTGGGAGTGGTGGGGTAGAGAGGATGTGAAGCATGGGCTGTGTGCCTTGGTGAGGCCTGAAACTTCGAGTGGTGCTTTGTGTTGCTGCAGACGGCTCTCTTCCTCTTTGATCATCTGCTGCGTTGCACGGATAAGAGTTTCCATCTTGCTAGGCTCTCGAGGGCTAGCCCGGAAATGGTCGCCATGGTATCGTTCACCTGAATCACTGGTGGACCCTCCACCATCAGGTGAACTCACTACACTGTCTTCATCCCAGTGGCCCCGTCCTGTAAGAAGAGGTCAAAGACCACATTTCAAAACAGTGAAATACATGAATTACATTGCGTTAATAAGTTATTTGACCCTTTCTGCCTGTATTTACAGTGCGGTTGGTTGCTAAGTTGCTAAGACCACAAGTTGTATGAGTAACGTGTGAAATTCAGTTTGAAATTCATATGGAATCATGGTTTGTTAGACTGAATGTCTTGGCAGAACCACAGTGGGGGTTGTTTCACTGTTTGAGGATGTTAGATGTGAAATGACTTGGCTTTCAACTGCAGGAAATTTTTGAACAGATGGTAGCAATCGGCACACTGGCAAGAGACGGCGTAAACAACTTAGCATGTCCCATAATAACATTTGGAAAACAGCTACCAGGAGAACCTAGGCCAGAGTTATTTTCAGAGACAGATGGTTGTGGTCTCAACCCTAACACCTCACCGTGAATGGCTCCATGGTAGGATGTGATTTCGTATCCCTCATTGTTCTCCACAGAAGATTTCGGCAGCGAGAGCACAGAGCGCGTAGCATCCCACCACACCTCTCTTCCTGACTGGGGGGCTCCAAGGAAGTAACGTCCACTCTGGCATCGAACACGATCACAGGTGGTGGTGTGAGGATGTGCTTGGGCATGGGCGAGATCCTCTTCTGATAGACCCAGGCCATAGCACAGGGAGCCCGAGTCTGGATACAGTCGGTAGGCACATGACGCCTCCGTGGCCTCACCAGGATCCAACAGCTGGGGAGAGGCAGAGTCTGTCAGCGGACTCCCTCCCCATTGGCTGTCTTGGTCTGACTCTGAACGCTCAGGATTGAAAGCTGAAAACTGCTGGACATAAACAAGAAAATCAGATTGTGATTTGAACCTCTTTCTAACAATTAAGCCTGCACCGAGTCCCCTCTCTTGATTTAGCTCTATAAAAGAGGCTGTTGATTACCTGCGGGTAGGGTGACACTCTGGCTTTGGCCTTCGCCTGGGTGAGACGTGACTTTGTGCTCTTCCTGTCTTCACTGTGACTGTCAGTGTAGGGGAAGGCAGGCTTGGTGGGGCTCATTTGGTCCAAGGACAGCTGCATTCCCTTATACTCAGTATCCCTTTTCACACACACAAAATATATGTTAGAGATAAAAATAACCGTTTTAACCAATATTTAACCAGGTTGTGACTTTTTAGCTTTTGCCATCTTTTGGCTCAAAAGATGGTAATTGGTATGTCAGCTTAAATGGTTTGGTATGACATTTTGTGGAAGCTTTCAAGGTCCCAAGCAGTTCAAGCCTATACCAACTCTGGCATTTTATCTGAGTGTCACCATGAGGTTGACATTTGTGGATTTGGGTGAAATCCACATACATATGAATTTTTATTCATATGCTGGAGTAATGAAGACTTTGTTTCTAAAAAGATCTTGCTCAATTTTTATCCAGATTAGTTAGTTGGACAGTCCATTATTAGTGCCACTTAATTTTGTTTTGTCACAGTCCCAAGAGGATGACGCCTACTGATCATCTGCCTTATCCTCTTGCACCATCATAACATTTGTGGTTTTTTTTGGTAAAATATCACTTTTTCTATTTTGATAAATTATTATGAAATTGGTAGAGGCATATTCCCGACTGGTTCTTGGGATCCCCAGATTTTTTCCATTAGCCCTATCATAGATCCACTGTGTGTTTACAGTGAGTGGGCAAATCTTAGTATGCTAACTTGTAGACTGAGATGGTGAACGTGGTAAACATTATATCTGCAAAAGACTAGTATGTTAAACTTTATCCCAAAGCATTGCCTAGAGCTACTAGCATGGCAGTTGACTCCTAGCATTGTTTAAACACATGTGCATCTCAGTTTCACTTTCTTTCAAATTCTTTGATGCGTTGTCTGCTGTGGGCCACTGAGCCGCTTCATTACAGTATTGATGGTTGAGTGCCTTGTTCGAGGACAATGAATGTAGTTGCTGAGTTATTGCCAGTTATTTAGACTTTATCAAGTCTTTAGGCTTGAATTTCCTCCAAATAATCTAAACACTGTCTTTCTTCCTTATAGCCCTGCGTTGCTTTACACCAAGTGAGTAATCAGTAATTAGTCTGCAGCAGACATATTGGCCAATATTGAATATAGATAGCCACACAGACTTGTTTTACAAACACTTTTTATGATATGAGTGATGTGAAGACTATGAGAGGTGAAAACAACATTTAAGATAAATATAAGAGATTAAGCCCTTCCACTTCTTGACTTTGGGTATCTGAGAAAAAAAAACAGACACCCTGAAAGTTAATCATTGTTTTCTACCGTAAAACCAGAAAGCAGCACAAGTCATGTGCACACGCCCAGACAAATGTATATGGTTGCATACAAACTACCCTGCACTAAGTCTGCCCTGCAAGCATCTTGTAAAATGATTTTAATTATTGCATACTTATTTTTACTTGTATTTGTGCATGTAATCTGTGCGCCATCTTTGACATTTTAACCCACTGTCCTGTAGCTGAACTCAATCCAAGTGACACTGTCGAGGGAATGAAAAGGCTCCTGTGTCAAGTGTTCAGCAAACATGAGCCTATTCTTAACTTATCACATCAACAGTATGTAATAGCAGCTGCCTGGCATTTTAAACCCTGTGGCCCATCCCTGACCCTGCACTGCCAGCCTCTTTAATATGACTCTAAATATGACCCATTCTTTATGTACAACACCTTGGGGGAAAGGCTGTGTTTGGATAGCCAGTACACAGTGTGACTGTTATTTGCTTTTGCAGGTATAGTTGCAGTGGCTGGTTTTGCATCCTATCTGTGCCCTGTCTGACTTATGTCTGAGCCAATAATGTTGGGCCTTTGTGCAAACTCAGCTGTGTTAGCCGAATTCCACCTCAGGGTCAATGTCAGAGCACCTCATGTCTGAAATGTGCCACCAGCCAACCTCCAAACATGATTTATTAATGGATTCCTGTTGGGTTAAAACACTGATGGGGAAAGGTGATTGAATTACTGTTTGTATTTTTTAATGTAGTTGTCTTTTTTTTCTTTTTTTTTGCATTACTGCTGTGTGTGAACTTTTGAATACTCCCGTGTTAGAACTAATTATGCGTTTGGAAATTCACTGTCATTTTAATGTAGTTACTTTGTTGTCTCCTTACTGCATTGAAGAAATCAATACCTGGAGTGCAGCCATATGCATGCATGCACGTACAAAGACTCACACTGACACACCNACACACACACACACACACACACACACACACACACACACACACACACACACAGACACACACACAGAAAAGCAACATGTGGATCAACCAAACCTAACAAGGAAAATCCAACATGTGCTAGAGCTATGAGATAGCTATTGATTCCTAGTTCACCGTTCGATCGACTTTGCTTTCTTTAGACTGTGGATCGATGGTGACAGTGGAGGTTTTTTGATGGGGTTGAACCCTGATGTTTGTCTTGCTGTCTCAAAGGGCCCGAGTGTGGTTTGTGCTCTCATAACACACAACTGCCTGAGACCTGCAGTCGCAGTAGTTTGTGGATTTGTACAGAGGGACTACTGAGGGATAAAGAGAGGGATTTTTCAGAGAGACAAAGAGCCATCATATCACAGAGTGAGCTTCAAGCATGGATCATAAGAGTGTATGATATGATTTTACTTAATCCAGTTAAATATTCAATGCTATTCCTTCGGCAAACACCATTAAAAATGCACTTGCTTTTAGCTCAGTATGGCCTCATAAACCCCTGTGTTACTATAATCATGTAACTGTATTTTGGGGGGATTTCAGTCCAAAATGCAACAAATCTGGGTAACCTAAGTATGAAATGTAAACCTTATAGTCACAAAATGAAAGATAGCAAAAATATTATATGCATAAACAAATGTCTCCAGAAAACATTAATTTCACTTCTTCTGACTAATGTTTCTGAGCTCATTTGGATACAGTTCTCAGCAGATTTTGGGATGGAAATCTTTATCAAGACTCACGTGAGGACATAGTTGACACTGACTATACAGTGGGGTCTTGAGGATCGGCTGTTGTGGACGATTGTGGCGTAACTCTGGACCCAGACCCAGCCGCCGTGCTTCGCCAGGAAACGATAATACTTAGTGGTGACTTGGCCTTTTACCAGCACTGAAGGAGATAAAAGAATCAGACAGACGACAGGGATTAACGTATTTAACGACGGGCATGTTTGTGTGTGAGAACCGTGTCTGCTCGTACGTGCGTAATTGTCTGCATGTGGTGGTTGCAGCAGGGCGCCTGAGCAGTTACTGTCTGACAAAAAAAAGGTCAGGCAGCCTGTTGTAAAAAAACATAATAGAGCAAGTGTGTAACTCACAGAGATGGTGCGCACAGCGGAGGTGGAAGATGTCACAGCTGTGGACATGATGGTACAGAGTTTTCTCTATCAGGTCCTGGGGTTCGTAACCTGTCAACTCTGCTACCCTGGAGAGATTTAAGGAGTTATGTTAAAAATATCCAGAGGGATTCTGACTTTTTTTTTTCTTTTGCTTTTGCTGAGGGAAAAAATCTGATTGTGTTTTTCAGTCAGCAACATTTGTATTTTTTGGAGCACTTGATTCACACTGACAAGCTTCACATTAAACATACACAACTAATTGAAATTACATTGCAGGTAATTTTTAATAATTTATAAATGCAGAATCAAATTAGTCTAGATTATTATTATTAAAGAATAATGGCATGATGTGTGCAGCCCTGTGTACCTGGAGTCAAGGAAGATGAGCTTCATGTCCAGACTGGCTCTAAACATGAACATATTACTGTGTAGTTTAATCTCAGTCACAGCACTGGGAGGCAGAGAGTGCCCCACAGCCACCAAACCAACATTCTGGTAGCAGCCCTCAAAAGGTGACATGTCCAAACTGTACTGTCGGATCTTCAGGTAGCCGCTGCAGTGGATTACCTGTGGTGGAGAAAACAGAGTGTAGATTAACGTAACATGATAACTGTATAATACTGTGTCATTTACATATTTTGTCAAAAATTAAGATGATAATTGAACTAATATTATATGAATATAATATAATGAAATTCTTCACACAGTGACCTCACAAAAATGTATATTAATTTTTTCATTTAGATATAAAAAGCATAGAACATGAATGAATATGATCAACAGAAATCTATTTGAATGCTGGTACTGTTTTAATTCTATCAGTCTATTACATGTACTAATATGCTGTTATCTAGTTAATAATTACCTAATTAAATCACATTTAAATACTATAGGCAAGCGACAAAGCTTCTTTGACTACCTTGTATCCACCACTGGTGAGGCCCGCGTTTCTTTTTGCCAGCACACATTTCATCCGTAGAAAGAAAGAGCGCTCTACTTCATATTCTGAAAAAGGAAAATAAGTATTTTTTTTAAATGCCCTGATCAGAAAACACGATGGAGAAGAAAAAAACAAAGGCTGTCATAACATAGCTGCTTATGTAAAAACGCTGCCAATGTGACAAATGAAAAATTAGTGAATATAAACAATGATTGTGCTTTATGTTTCAAAATTCATCCATCGGCACTGAAGAACATTTCTTTTCCACGCACTTTGGCGCAGACTACAAGCATCCACGTTCCATCTGTGTAACATCACACACATCTGTCGCTTTTATTATAGCCATATGCCTTTCTATAAACAGTAAGTTTCAATTAAATTACAAATAGCCGAGAGAGTTAAGTGTTTTACCTTGGACGAAATGTGAATGATAGGGCTGATGTGGTGTCAGAACTGCTGTCATCTCGTCGTGGTCGGCAGGATGGACATATTCATAAATACTGTTCCCGGTCAACTCTACCTGTTGAGAATAACTCAGGTAATTAACAGATAGGGACTGCCTGGTGCCTGGTGTAGCATTTAAATTATCTCTCAAGTGAAACGTAATAGAAAAGGCAGAAAGTACAAAATAAATATATTTACACCAGCGGACCTGAGAGAGACCTAAATGGACGGACGCTGTCTCAGAAATGTACATTATCTTCCCATCTGGAGCCACAACAAAAATAAATCCATCCAGAGTCTGTAAATAAACAAAACGCGATGGTTAGCCTACATGACGCATTATTTTACAAGACTCCACTGCTGCATACCAGTCTATAATAATAATAATAATAATAATAATAATAATAAGACCTGTAGTAAATGAGATCCTAGTTCTCGACCAACATTGTCCAATGATCTTGTTCGACTCGCATGACCCCAGGCCTCTCCCAAACCTGGAGAGAGTAAAAAAGAAAAAAAAAATAGTTCGGCTGCCTGCTGATATTATAATGAAGAGGTGGTGCTTTTATTTTTATTTTTATTATTTTCATTTTGTATCTTAATTATTGAAAATATAATGTCATATTTTGCTCTTCTTGTTATAATAATCATAATTGTTAATATTACTGAAATTGTTTCATTCTTTCTCTATATCACGCTTACACACACACACACACACATACACATACACACACGCACACGCACACGTACACACACGCATACGCCTACGCCCGCGTGTACGTACACGCCTGTTAAAAAGGTTTATTTGGAGTTAGAGCATTTACAGTGGTATCCTCTCACATGTTGCACCTCATTAATCTGCTGCTGTTTACAAGCTGCAGAGGCGACGTGTCCTTTACCGCAACTACAATAAACAAGGTCACATTTTAGTATTAGAATTAGCCTATTGTTATTTTATTAGCATTATTATGATGTATATTATTTCCAACACAAAATTAATTATGTCGATCAATTTGATTTTTTTTTTCAAGGTTCAAAGCACCCTACAAATTCCCGCAGTTTCAGCGTGTTACTCATTATAATTCATTAAACACAAAGGGTTAAGAAAAATTAAAAGACGAAGGTGTAAAAATCCGAGAATCATTTTTATGACTCAATATCATTCCCTTATAACACAATAATAAAAAAAATTATAATGTCCATGTTAATCACTACAAATAAAATAAGTATTAATAATAGCAATAATCTCCTATTAATTGTAGTAATATGGTAGATTTTAATACATTTAAATGAAATTTAAGTACTATTATGCGCCAAGAACTTTCAACCATACAGAAATATTAATTTCTCATTGATCTACAAATTTATCATGATCGTTGTTCAGTGTGAACAAAGGCAAAGGAGGCAATCTGAGTCCATTTTNCTCATTGATCTACAAATTTATCATGATCGTTGTTCAGTGTGATCAAAGGCAAAGGAGGCAATCTGAGTCCATTTTTTTTTAAACACAGGTCTCTTCGGGTTTCTTTACTGCATGACTGAAAACATGACGCACCAATTATTTAAAAAAGGCCCTGCAAGGCTTCTAATCACCTAAAGCCATGTAAGCAGGAGGCGCACACACACAATCACACACAACCTCTCTGGTCGGTGCAAGAAAAAAGAAAAAAAACTATATCTGATCTCCCATGAAATCAAATCAGAAGCTCCACGTTTTTACTGCCATAATGTAACAGACAGTTTTATTAATATGTTTGGTGCCATAACTTAACACAAGAGCCCATAAAAAATATATGTTAAAATAAATTTTATCATTAATATTTTCAATCTTTCAGTGGGAAAAATAAACATGTTTTTTAATTATTAGTATTGTGGTTGTTGTGGTTGTAGGCAATGTTGATTTCTTTCTATAACTCATCATCTGAAGTAAAAGCCAAATAAATATTTATATAAATATAAAACTCCTCGTCTGTTGGGGTGAAAGGAAGCCAAATGTCGGACAGTGGAGACCTATTTTTTTATTTTCATTTACAGCAGGGGAGACGAGCGCCTAATTAATTGATGACAGCCTCAGTACTATGCCATTACTGATTAAAATGTAACAATAATTATTGTTTAAATGAATAATGAGAAATGTGTGTTTTCTAATTAAATTGAGCTCCACACCTGACAAGAAAAGGTAAAGTTAAAACAAACAAACAAACAAAAAAAAAAAACACAGGTGTGTGTACGGGCTACTCGCTCACCCTGCGGGAAAACAATTCTCATCTTCAGGTAACTCGTGGTCAGTCTTATGATGGACGCTTTGTCCAGCTGTGATGTGATGGCCGACGGTAAGGGCAACATTTTAGCCAGTTCATAAAATTCACTGTTCTCCTTTTCCCGTCTAGTCCTTGCGGCCGTTTTGGATTTCTCCTTCATTTCGACGCCGTTTCACTTGTATCCTTTTCTCGTGTGCAGAGGTTCTTATTCAAATCAGCATCAATTCGAATGATTTCTCTCCACTTTGCCTCCTAATCATTGTAGAATCGACTAAAAAGCAGGAATTGGAACACAAGTTGACACACAGTTGAATCCAAAAGTGTTTAAATATCCCTGGTAGGCTACTCCTGGCGTTCACACTTCAGCTGGTTAAAGATCCACAGTGCAGCCGCCGGCTTTCATCCATGTCCTGTAAAATATAAAGAAAAGACAAACTGTCATATCCAGCAGGCATCATTGCGTTTTGATCTGCAGAGGCCTAGTTTACTGTTGCACCGGACATGATGTAACTGTCCTTTGTGTTATTTTAATGTATGCCTGATGCAGGCCTGCATGTCAGAGCTGACTCTGGAAATCACAGATACTATTAAATCAGACCTGTATCAGTCTTTAACATTAGCATAAATAATTAATAAAGCATTAATTACCAAAACAAATATACAATGAAGTCAACTCAATAATCATTTTAACAGCCAAAAGAAAAAAAGCAATACGTGCAATAACAAATACCAAGAAAAGAAAAATCCCAGCATACAATGGGAACAGTCTAATATAATTTCATGATGTGTAGCCTAGTTATTTAAACAGCTGACCACAGATGCATGCATGGCCTCAGACCCATTCACATTGACATTTTTTTAACCTTTAAAAGACAAACTCAGGTTATTGTGCCATAAATTTCTCAGAATTTTTCTCAAGGGAACTGCAAACATTTATGTTTTCTGTCATTTTTAGCGACCAAGCCCGCATTTAATATTCATCTTAAAACCCATACAATTTCTGCCAGTGAGATGAAATAATTCTCACTAATGAATTCTGTGTTATTCTGTGTCAACACAATCACTCAGTGGCATAGAGGAAATGACATTTGACCCAACACAATTCCTGAAACGTGAACCTGCGTTGGTAAAACAACTATAACATTTTCTCACCTCGATGGTCGTTTTTTAAATAATTTTTTAAAGGAAAAAAAAGAAAAAAAAATACATCCAGTACTAGTTGACTGACTTGTTAAGACATATATCCGCAGTATTCCTACCCGCGTTCTGACAGGCTGTATTTTCATACACGTGAATCGATCCTATGGCCTTACAGGCAGCCTGCTGGGAATTTCACCTGTCCTGAACCGGGTTCACCAGTCGTCCCAGTTAAGTTTGGTTTCAGCTCCTCCTGGATTTCCACCTGGAAAGGCGAACGGGTCGTGCGCTGCATACACCTCTCCAAATTATAGTGACGCGCAACGAGTGGCATTCGTGCCCAACAAGCCTCCTCTCCCCAACTATCTCAATGTCCCTCTCTGGAGCTGCGCGGGACCCGCCTACCCTGTGCCCACGTTGCTCTGATTGGCTGGAAACGTTAAACTTCTTCGTCTGATTGGATACTTACCGTGGGCGTCGATTTGGCACTGCGAGGAATGCGAGGCACTTGGCAGTGGCCGAAGTGAGCTTAGATGTGATCTTGTTGTGTTTTTGTCATTAACGCAAAGAAGATCATGGATCACGCTGAAATAAAGAAATAAATCTGCATGAAATAGCACATCAGGGATGTACCTCAATGCGACTGTACTGTAAAAGCTTTAAAGACCCCCATATAATGATTATTGCAGGAAAATATCCAAGAGGGGGAAAAAAAATCACATTTTACCTGAGAAAAAAATGTTTTTTTTTCTACCTTATAACAAGACAAGTTTGTGAATTATTTATGCAGTTCTCCATCTAAATCAGTCTTTAAACGATTTGCATTATTGTTGTTGTATTATTAAATAACTCCAGTATTTTATCATCTTAACGTAAAGTAAAGTATTTTTCGTAAAGTATTTTTCAAAAATTCAGTTGCTCAAAAACGCAATATGGCGTCTTTGTGAAATAGTGATAAGATGGACAGGTTTAGTGATGTTTAAGTGATAAAATAGCACACACACAATGCTAAAAGTGGCCTAAAACACGGGTGGCATTGTAGTCAGTAAATGTGCTTAACTTATGCAGATTCTGTTAATAGTTGATAACCAAGCCTTTCCACCCCTCTTTGCATTTTTAGCCTCTTATCACTGCTTGTAATTGTTATCCATACACAAAACAGCCTGCTCACCTGTTTAAATGTTATACTGAGCTGCTGACTTGTTCTGTCGTTGATTGCTCCATTTCCTAAATGAAACCTTAGTTTGTTGTTATTATTTAAAAACCGTCCATACTTCAACAACAATGGCTCCACGTGTTCTTAATTGTGGGATATTTGTTAGTTGAATTATAAATCTTCAGTTGACTTTGCACAATTTTCTGTGCATCGAAACCAGGTGAGTTTGGAAATATTTATCATTTACCCCCTTTCCTAATTTACCCTCTAATAACCATTTTTTCTTAAACAATTTCTGAATTCGGACTATATTTATATATTTATTTATGTATATATATTATCATTTTTTAAGCCAAATGTAAAGCCGTTTACACCCGGCTGAAAGAGCAGTGCGTCGCGTCCAGAGCTCATGCAATAGTTTGGTATCCGTCAAACATGTTTATCTGAGGATTAATTTCCATCGTGTGAATCAGATGAGAGCGCCGCGGCGCATGTAGTTTTTTAATTAGATACCGGGTGCTCAGATGGAGAAGGAGGTGGAGGTGGGATGCGTATGAGGGGGTGCGGGTTTGGAGCAGCGAGCGCGGTGACGGGGGCGCGGACGCATGACGGTGAGCTCATTACGCACATAATTAGCCCTTAAATTGATGCTGCATCCTGCCATAATTGGAGACTCTCTTGCTGCCTGGGAACAGATATCTATGTTCCCCCCCCATTTCCTCCATCTCGCTCTATTTCTCCATTTCTCCATCTCGCTCTTCCTTACACTNGAGAGAGAGAGAGAGAGAGAGAGAGAGAGAGAGAGAGAGAGAGAGAGAGAGAGAGAGAGAGAGAGAGAGACAGAGACAGAGACAGAGAGAGAGAATGTTTTGCTCTAAATGACTTCTGCTGGACTCAAAATTAGCCACACAAGGCTACACTTTTCTATTATTGTCTCATTTGAGACATATAAAAACAAAAATTGCCAATTAAGGGATGGCCCTAGATACTGAACAGTCTCAGGTTCTCTCTTTTAAACTAACTATGTCTTCCTGCATTCTCACATCTGACGTTTCCAAAAGGAAATATTGTTATCAGGTCTTTGAAGTTGAATACAAGCTCCCAGATCTATCTGACATCACCCTCTGTGACAAATCCTTCATTGCTGTCTGTCATTTCCTTCTTCTTTTTATTTTACTTGAATCACTCACAGGTCAGAGGTCACCATGGTTTGTTCACTTCCTCCATGCAAAAGATTTGGTGCTTTCAACTCCCTTTTAATAATATACAAACAAAACAATTGTATGTCACAGAGGTTGAATAGATCAGACCTACAGTTGCTTTCTATCAGCTACTGACACCACTGCAGTAACTGACAGCCTGTCAGTGAATGAGAAATTCTCTAAGGGTTTGAGCTCTGAGCGGTTTGGTAGAAGATTTACCCTGCCCGGACATCCTGTTAATGCCCCACCACAGGCTATCGCAACAGGGGAGCTCGCTTTGCTGTCCTTCCACTCCCCACCACCCAAGTCTCACCCATCTTTCCATTTTTATTGTGTTTTTACAAATCACACCTCACCGTAGGAAACCATGTCTGAAATTCTGCCCAGCATGACAAAAAAAAAAAAAAAAAAAGATGACAGTAGGGGGCAAGTGAATGAAGGTTATTTCTGGAAAGGATTCAAAGAAAAATGGTGGGAAGGAAGTGATAAGATGAAGGTAGACAGTGCACAATAAGGAACACGCTGCTTCATTTTCTCCAATGAGCTCTTATAATGATGATGGAAGTTTCTGTTTTTTTGTGAGCAATATTATCACTTAACTATATATTAAGGTCCCTTTGAGAAAGGCATCTTAGGGCAACAATAAACAAATACTGTATTATGTTCTAGCCAAATTTCCCCATATAGCCTAGCAATGCAAATAGTTCAAGCGTTATTTCAGAGTTTTTTTGCCACCTCTTCAATATGATGGAATAGACTCAGATTTTGTTTGCGGTGTTCAAAACATTAAGAACAGACACTTGAAAAAGTCAACAACAGGATACCTTTTCAGAAATGCTGTATCAGTTGCTCAGGAAACTCAATAAGTGATAATACACTTGTGAGCAGGGACTGAAAACAAGTTCTTTTTGGTGTGTTTCAGCAACTTTTTTAAAGCTCTGACATTTGAAACATTGTGTTCAGAAACTAAACACACAAACAGTAATTAAACATTCTTGAAAATATTGTTTTGCAGTTGTTAAACTTAAAATATTTCCCACAAACATTTAAATAACAACACCAAAAATGCAACTATGACCATTATATGAATACTTGGTTCAATCAAGCTCAGTTCAGTTTCAGTGCATGGTGATGGTGGGTGATATATTTTGCTGATATTTAAAATATTACATTCTTGATAAAGTGAATTGCAGATCACAAATATTTGGATAATGTATCTATGGAATTATTTAATTATAGTAATGGGCTAAATATATGCAAACTGACATGTACAGTAGTTTAAAGGATAGGTTCAGAATTTAATAAGTCTGCCTTAAAACAACAGTCAGGTTCACAAATGAACATTCAGTAAGGGTTTTGCTCTCTATAATCATTCCTCCTTTTTATATTGACCAATAAAACACCCTTTCTGCACGTACTCACAAGGAAAGTGGCGGGGGACAAAATCCGTAGTTCTAATTTTGAGCTAAAAGTTTACTGAAAGATAAAAGAAGTTAGATAAAGGTTTGAAAAATTCTGAACTTATCTTTTAATTTTCCTGTACCCTCATGCTGACATATTCACTTCTGCATTAATGACCTCTCTTCCCATACCTTTCTCTCATACTTTCTCTTTTATACACTTACAGATAAGTTCATTGTGGACTTGCACATAGCCAGCACAGGTTCAAATAATTTAATCAGATGTAACATTGCCTATATCATGAATGAGAATGGATATAAAATACAGTATATAGTGTCCATATGTGAAGGAGGAAAGACATAAAAAGCCATATGGAAATTTAAGGGATTTGTGGATCTAGTCAGGGCAAGGAAGTATGGTAACAACATGTTTCAGAGGAGGAAATATGAAAAAAAAAAAAAAAACATTTCTAAATCTGTTAGCAAAAGATTTAACAGAACGAATAAGAAAGCAATAAGACACTATGAGACACCATGTTGAGTTACACTCTGTGCACTGAGATTGAAACGGTTGGGCATATGTAAACAGGCTGCATGTTTGACCAAGATTTGCCAGTTGTGTTTTCTGTAAGCTATTACAGACTCTTTGTGTTCTGTTTTTCCTAAAAAGACTGAAATATTATTTAATGCTCCCCACCATCTTTAGCAGTTGCTTTTTAACCAGCCATTTGATTGGAAATTTTTTATTGTGCTTTCTTTTTCTCCCATTAAGTATGACTCCTTTCCATCTCCTCCCGCTCTCTGTCTCTTTCTGCCAGGCCCTTCACTGAGCCCATCTGCTGTGTGCAAGCGTTAATTAACCACACTGCCATTTCCTCTGTGCGTGCTGCGTTTGAAGGTGCTTAGAGCACACGAGTCAGCCCCGCAAGTTCATCAAAATGCTAATTCAGCCCAAATTAAAGTTGTGATTAACATTACACAGTTTCCTGTGCAGACAAATTGATCCTTCCACGAGCTCTCTCTTTCACTGGGTGATGAGTGTCTGGGGAGAGAAAGACTTTCCTCTTGGGTGTTCTTGTCATCATTGCTAAAGTGGAAGAAAAACAGAAACAGACCTGTGAAGCAAATGGTGTGTGAGTGAGGTTTGTGTCTAAATGTTTGCACTTTTTTAACATTTACATTTGTCACAGTTCTCTGATTTGCCTATTGCAAAAATATAGATTTCCATAATCTTTTTTCCCTGCCTTTCAATATTTTACAGCATATCAATCCATACTTGTTTGTGTGTGTGTACTGTACCTGTGGGTGTGCTTTATTTTGCATTGTCTCACACTGTGTACATATGTGAGGAACCAATAAGCTGTAGCACTGATGCTGTGACACAGTTCTGACTGTATTTACCCTGCTCTCCAGCTGCCTCTGCACCTCCCAGACACTAACACGAACATGAAAACCAGGAACCTGAGAGGTTAAAAAAAATTGTGCATTTTTCATGTCATCAGAGATGCAAAGTTCTATTTTCTCCTTTTATTGTGGAACTACTTCTAGTTTTGTGACCTTGATCACCTTGACTCTTACACAATCACATGTCTCTACTGTCAACAGGCTGCAAGCACAAATAAATTTGTAATGCTGAAAGGCAGATTAGCTTGTCTTATGGGGTAGCCGTGCTAATTCATGAGAGCAAATCACCAAGCCATATGCTCCTGGTGCAACAGAGGCAGCGCCATATGTATTTCTGTTAAAACAACAACAGCTTGACATTCCCAATGGGTAAATGACAGTGGAACACTTATTTTGGTACGTACTGTNCACACACACACACACACACACACACACACACACACACACACACACACACACACACACACACACATCTTGTGGTAATGAAAGCCCCTGGCGTTCATCACTCTGTCTTAAGCAGTGGTTATTGAGGCATTAAATATGTCTACACAGGGCTCAGTGAAAGGCTGCCAGATCAGTGTTCTCCTCTGGGGGGGCTCTGTTTGCATACAGACAGGTTGGGGGATTGGGAACGTGCGCCGAATGGAGCCTGGGAGTCATAACTGGGTGCCCACCACTCTGGTGTTAGTGCCATTATGGGATGTCACTGTGGGAGAACTGCAGCTCTTCAGCGGGATTACTGAGATTCTTGCTGAAATTGAGCGGAATTGGAAATGTGGCCGAAGGATTCTCTCCTGATGTGTGCTCAACACTACCACACACACAGATGCACACAGACGCACACAGACACACACACACACACACATGCATACACACACTCACATGCACACACACACTTACATTCATGTTCAAACAAATGCCAATGCACACTTACACAAACATTTTACCACAACAGGAACTCTGATGATGTTGATGCTTAGGTAAAAGAAAAGTATACATACTGCTGTTGTAGGCGGATTTGAAGCAAACTTCAACTTGATCAACTATGAAATTTCACAGCTTTCTTTTCCACAGACAGCTTGATGACAAATGCAAAGCAGTGCTGGTACATACCTCAACAGCCTGTACTGCCTTTAATACATGTTTGCATGATACAAAATGTGGTGGTTTGTTGTGTTTTTTCAAAACATGCCTGCAAACCAAATTTTCCATATGGAACAATAAATATTTGAATTGCATTAAAATGAACTGAACTTCTAATGTAATGGTAAATCCCAACAATAATTCTCAGTGAATGATTCACTATATCTAACAGAAAATTGTGAGAAAATGCATTAATTAATTATTGTGAAGGATTTGAGAGATATTCTTCAAATGGATTGAATCTGGTTTCATTTTATTCCCCATTGCATTGTGAGCTTGAGAGTTTTAGTTTTCAGTGCTACTGTTGTGGATGGTAGCCCTTATGCAGTATCAGCACAGGCCTAACATGTCTCAGGCATAAGAAAGAGCCTTTACAGTTCAGTAGCCTCCTTTCTAATGGGATTGGTAGGTCAATGTGTTGAGGCCACACTCCCTTCTGAGGTCCATTCTCCTGTGTCATAAAATAAACATGCTGGGTGCAACCCTGGTGAGGGTGAACATTAACACCCCAGCCGCTGGCCCAGGGGTCAGCCAAAGGTCAGTAGCCGGCTGTGGCGAAGGGAAGGACGGAGATCACTCTTCCACACTGACAGCCGTGCCACTGCTGCATCAGAAGCTTTACATTGAGTGTGTAGGACACCCACACCCCTGGTGTCATGTAAATTCTGTGTGAAGGATGAATGGACTAACCAGACTCTTTAGGGTCAAAATGGTGTTTTTGGCCTCTTGTTTACTCTGAGCATTAGATTTACAGACCTTATTATTTTAGACCTTATTTATTGAAGGGAAACAATAGTGTTTTTTTTTACCATCTTTGAAGAAACTTTCCACACTTCATATCAAATTTGACTGAAATATAACAATATATTTAAAGATCTTAACTTTAATCTTAGAAAAAAGCCAATCTCAATTCTTTAAACCTGTAATATTTTTCTTATTTTTCATGATTCATTTTTGGCCAAGTAAGGCTGCATAAATTAACTGTAACATGCTCACACAGAATTGCATCCACCAGACATAGAGCAATATTTCTGGCCACCTGATGAACAAAAGTATTTGCCCAATGTTTGCTCTCATTTTAGCTCTGTTTTGCTGTCAACCAGCTCCTGATGTAAATTTCTGTCCATAACTGATACCGATGAAAGCTCTAAGAGTGAACCAAAGTAGTACAGTTATGGTTCAAAAAACAAAACAATGAGCTGAAAGGTGCTAATATTAAGTAACTAAAAGTCAGTAGTGTATGTGACTCAGCACAAAGCAAATTGTAGAAGTTGTTGAAATGAATTGTTTGCAGTATGTCACAGGTCCAGAAACCAGAAGAGGCAGAGCAGAGTGGTGTGTGCCTCCCCTAACAGTGCTGCCCTGGTGTATTATTCAGCCTGGCATTCACCCTGACTGCGCAGAGCCACAGATGTCAGACATAGCTAACCAGCTATTGTGGAGAGCAGGCACGGACATCAGACCTGCCAAGACTGGCCAGACTTGATAGTGAGCTACATATTCTATATTGACATTAAGAGGTACCACGAGAATGAAAGGGAATGATTGACAGCTAGATCAAATAGCACTTGCAAATAAGTCTTGTAATTTGTACTGCATTTTGCAAAATACACAATGTAGTGGCCATTGTATATTCTGTGGCAGTAAAATTCGCTTATGGTTTTCTTGGCTAGTAAAACGAAGACACATTTTGCAGCCAGAAGACACTATAATTAAAATCCAGAAAACAAGACAGAGTGTGAGAATTTATCAGCAAACTACAAGACAAAGGATTTATTTGTCCTTTTAGCGTATCCTCAATGTGCTTATAAAACATTCTCCTGCAACAATTAGGGTAGCATAGATCACATTCTTGCCTTCACAAAGGCCAGATAACACCATAAGGCTTTGGGACATCTCATTCGCATTGGGAACGGTCTGGAAGATGCTTTACTAGATGGATTTATATGTGGCCTGCACTGCTTTCCAGTGATTGAATGTCTATGTGCATGTGCTGAGCCGACTCTGTGTAGATCTGTCAGGGGACTCATAAGGCAGGTTTGAAGTAGGCATGAGATAGAAGGAGGATGTGTGTGCATTTCCTTGTGTGCGTGTGTGACTTAGAGTACTTTATGGTGAAAGAGCGTGTAAATAGTGACCGGAGACAGATGTGGTCTCATCCCTGAAAGACTGAGGATAAAAAATGATTGGGGTAAGACCTCAGAACAAGGCAGACATTTCTCAAAATAACAAACTTACAACATGTTATAAGTGAAAAGAAGACAAAAATATGTAAACGCAGCATTTACTCAAATGCACATAGTTTTCTTTCTCTTTTTGATGACATCACTGACTGATAATATCCAGTTGCACAAAGTGAAATCAAATCTGTGAAAGGCTCACACAATCTTTTTCAACTGTGCAGTTCACAGCTTCACCCAAGAGGTTAGCTGTAGCTTTAAACACCACATAGACTATAAAACATGAGCTGGAGAGTTGTGAGAGACATAAAAGCAGTTCCTTTTAATGTAATATTGATTTACAAACCGCATGGTAAAACACCTCCCAGTCATGGGTCATTACTTTCAGCCCCTAACGAATTGCACAGGGTGTTGAATTGGAGTCAGTGCACATGAGGAGGTGAAAGTTTTTAAATCCACATGCACAGGTTTTGGGTATCCTGATGTCTAGACAGTAGCGTGAACTCTATAATGACTTTCCATAGCAGTGAAGTAAAGTGAAAATATACTGATAAGAACTTGTGAAGAATTTCTCTCAATCTACCTACACTACTTAAAGGTAATCACGTAGACATGCTTTTTTTATTTGGTTTTGACATGACATTTAAAGATAAGAGGCCAAGCTGTGAAAAGATTATTGGATTAACTGTCAAGATCCTGTTTCCTTTGATCAGTGCTTTCACAGATACCATCTAAGTATTTTTACATGTCTATACTGATTAGTACAATTACAACAATTAGGTAAAATTGCTGTCTCTGTTTAACCTCACAACACAATGTTGTGACAACAAGGACAACAGGGAAAATTATACTAATTGATTTGTTTCACTCACTTAATGTTTCAGTTGTGTCAATGACAAAAGAAAAGCAAAATATTGTGAGAAATAGCACAATTGTTTTATAAGGGCAATGCACTCTTCACTTCTTTCTAACAATGTACTTCAACTGCAGCCATAAAAACAATGTTAATGTGTTGAAATCATTAAGAGAGATGCTTCATAAGAGCTTAAACTACTGCATTTGTAGAACAAGCAGTATGCTATTTTCAGTCAGTTCCAGGTCTGGGATGGCAAACCTGGCAAATCTTAAATGAACTTGAAATCAAATTTGTTTTATGCAAAAATTTTGAAATAACCTAAAATTGCTTAATTAAACCCAAACCTATCATTATTGTTTTTGTAATTGTTGTTGTTATCAATAGTGATAAGTTAAAACTAGGGCCAGTATTGAGTTCATGACCATGATCTTTTTTCTAGCAATTTAGGCTTTGCATCATTACAGTAGTACATCCAAAATGCCACATTATGAGGTATATTGGACAATTCCAGTAGTTTTGGACTTAATATTATCTAATGATTTATGATAAATAAATAAAGATTTGAATAGTTGTCTATTAGAATAGTATGAATAATGAGTTCAATATTGGTCTACTAGAATTGTATTTCTGCCAGTGTGGAAAAATCTTGTTGGGAAACAAGATCTAAGTTGCTACACACACATACACAAATATATATGCCTATATACA
>JANJYP010097755.1:0-18323 GCA_024605115.1 Rastrelliger brachysoma | reverse complement strand
ACACACACACACACACACACACACACACACACATATGCACTTAGACTCAGACCCACTGCCTTAAGGTCTCGGAATATTCTCTTACTTATTCCTATTTTGTTCTTTTTTATCACTGCTCTCTGTCAAAGATATTCTGACGTCTGCAGTGCTTAACTCAGACATCCCTGTACTCACTTTCACTTCAGCTAACAGAAAGAAAGTAGGTCAGATTCTACTATGTCTCACTATATGAAGGCTTCAACAATGACACCATGAGGACACAGATCAAAGATCCTTGTACTCATTTTCATGGGTGTTGGAACCACACTATATTGCTCATCACAGCTTTGAAAATGCAATGTAATCTTGTTTTCCACCTGCAGATGGAGGTATTCTCATGATTACGATCACATAGCTGTTTTCTCTAGGGACGCTCTGTGGCAAACTTTCCCTTTGTCTGATGACAGTTTTACAAAGAATTATTATGATGTCTAATTACAGGATTCCCTTCTTGGACAATGGTAAAAAAATAATGATAAGCCAGCTGGAATAAAAAACATTTTGGAGAAAACTGATGCAGTATTATTTTTTATATTTACATTATTTTTTATATAAGTTTTACAGAAAGCTTCAATAACTTCAATTTCTTCCTTTGAAGAGCTGACAGATACAGGCCGCTCAGGTACATTAGATCAGTCTCACATTCTTTATAATTTATAAAGATTTCCAAATTTAACTTTTGGGTGGCAGAAACAACTTACGCTGTCTATGCAAATTTTTAACATCACTGATATAATGACACACTGAAGTGTAAATCTGGCACTCTTTGTGTGTGTTGTCACTCTTTTATAGTGACATCAAATAAACTTTATCATCTTCCATGGAAAATTTCTACATAAATTGCCCTGAATTTAATTGGGTAAAAGGCAATAAGGCAAATGGATGTTAAATCTAAGAATGAATAGGCATGTGTGTATAGCAAAACTGCAGGAGTAAAATGTGGAGAGGCTCGAGTCCAGACTGACACCAATTTCTGACCCAAACTGTGTGGCTCAACATCCAGGTGACTCCAAATACCTCACCCCACCTCCTCTGCTACATCCACCTCAAGCACAGCATTCGTCCACTGGGAGGACACTTATAAATCCCTCCTTGCTTGCTTGCTGAGAGGAGAGTCATTCCTATTCATGCTGGCTAATGTTTTACAGGTTTTACCGTGGGGGTCAGTCATTGTGGGTCATTTGCGTCATCGCTGGAGGGAAGGGAACTATTGAGGTGGGCTGCCAAAGCGGACGGGCTGTGTGCAGGGAATGAGGAACACATTTGTGTGTATTCGAAGATTACCGCACGCACATCTAAAAGCTCTTTGGCATCAGCACACTCTCACATTCTCCATCTCATGTGCACACAGCGGCCTGCAAAACACACACACATACAAGAATAAAACTACACTTGCACAAGCATTAATAACGCTCACATGCACAAATATGATCCCATGAAATATTTCACACAGCAGCACTGCATGTGCACTCTGGCTTCTGTTTAGTCCCTCTCTCTTCCTCACACTTGCACAGACTCTTCTAATTTCTGAAGTGTGACTAATGGGATTTATCATCTTTACATTTCCTGGGAGAGACTTAGCCTGATCCTAGAAGAATCCCAGCATATGAGTCTCTACCAGAGATAGATCTGTCACTCTACCAAGGGTGATAGCACAGGCCAAAAGGATGCCATGGCCCAGAGAAAACCTCAATGGGAGTACCCCATATTCTGACCTCAAAAACGCAACGACATAAAAATGTGTCACTGACAGAGCAAAAGTCGAATGAATTTGAAAGCCTATTTGTATAGTATAAAATAGTTTTTTTAAAACTTTGCCATGTGGTTTTGTGATTCCAAATATGGTCATTGACTGTCTCTCTTTACACTGTCTTTCCTTGCTTATGAGCTATGGCCGACTCCTCCAGTTAGAGTCCCAGCTCCACACATTCAGCTGAGTGAAAAAGAGGGGATCTGGCTGGGTAGACCTGGCAGCCCACCTCAGAACAGCATGCCAAAGCCATTAGTGTATAATGGTCCAGTCAGGATTACTGCTGGGGCCTGGAGAGCAGAGAAGGGAACACAGCACTCACTTGTTTGTTTGTTTTACAAGCCTCTGCTCTGTACAGTCTGCAAGGTGCCAGTGGGCTTTGTGTGGTTTAATTCACAGTTGATTCAAATAGTGTACAGCATGTCAACAATAGTGGGGACACTCTAGCCACAGCACACTTGTTTCAAAGAGTTATGTCAGAATAAATTGGTTATGACACTGCAATTTGTTTAATAAATCTAAGCTAACGATTTTTAGAAGAAAGAAATACAATTTGTGCTGTCACTCATTCTGTGGTTGATAGATTACCCCAAAGATGACTGCACCTGCTCATTGACTGGCTAATCAGATACATCAAGAGTATAACAAATTCTCTTGTGTGTTTTTCACGTATGTCACTGGCCTAGTTTCATGTTCATCAAAAAAGATGGACAGTATTGAGATGAGTGCATTTCCCCATAATCCATCAACTCGGTGATTCTGCCCTTCAGTTTGTTTCAGCCACTTGGGTATTTTCCAGCTGAACTTTCATTATAAAATGGAAATGGTAATATTGATTTATGTGTCTTCTTAAAGACCGTCTGTAGCATTTATGAATTACATTATGAAAAGGCTCCTGCCTTTTAAGAATGTGGACAGATAAAACAGGATATGCCACATTTTTCTCTATTTTGTTGCTCATAGGTCTTATTTAAGCGATGAAAAATAGATAGATTTGTGCTATTACAGTCCACAGTACAAGTCTCAGACAACAGGGCTGGGTGTTACAATTCCATTGTAAAATGTTTTTATGAAGCCATAAGTCTGACTGGGACAGGAGGCAATATTTCTTCTGGAGGAGGCGATCTACGTCAAGAAGGATTTTCAAAGTTAATGAACACTTGAATTAGAAAACAATTTGGACGTGACCTTGACAAGAAAACTGAAACAAATGCAGTGCACTTTGGAATGTTAATTGTTATTTTGGCCGAATATTAGTATTAGAGATTTTGCTTTTGATATTACACTGTTCTAGCTCAAGTACTAAACATAAGCTTTGCTTTAAAATAATTCAAAGAATGCACAACAAGAATGTGAGAACAGTTCAGTCAAGTTCAGTCAAAGGCAATGTTATGAAAGCAGAATGGAAATTTTTGCATGCATGCTGCCTCCAGTGCATACATTATTTCATCTTTTATTCACAGGTCTGACTCAGCAAGGTTTGTGTTCTGTGTTTTGTCTGTGCTCATCAGAGAGAGGACCACACACACACACACACACACACANACACACACACACACACACACACACACACACACACACACACACACACACACACACACACATCTCTCCCACTACTTCAGCTGCACATAGAACATTTACAATCCCATCAAGATTCCCACAGGACTCCAGTAAACAAACAGACAGCGACTGCCCGCTGAAGCATATGCCTTTAAATCACATCCCTACATCCTTTATAAATCACTGATGTAGAAACAAATGTACATTCAGAACAGCACCTATGCACTGAAAGCGCACGCGTATGTGTGTGTGTACGTGCATCCAAGTGTGTGAATGCCAGCCTCTAATAAACAGCATGTGTACCTGTGTGGGGACATAAATCTCTGCTTCCTCTTTCTGCAGGTGGAAGGACTTACATTACCAAGCTTGTTCCCCTAGAAGAGGCTCATGTCAGCCCCATGGGCAGGTTTTCCACCATTAGCTTGTAAAATGCTTGCTTTGTCAGTGAAATTCCCATAGGGCTCTAGTTCCCCCATGTAGAAGGAATGCAGAGGTCTGCAGGGAACATGAAGGTACAGGAGAACAGGAGACGGCCCTCCCTGACACACTCTGGTGGGTTTCTTTAAGAGGTAGAGTCCAGAGCCATTAAAAACTGGCTATCATGCTGGTAGTCAGCTCACAAACATGGGTTGAAACAACGGAAACAGGGGGATATGAGATAAAGAAGATGCTGGCCGTCCTCTAGCAAAAGCCTGCAGGTTCCATGAGTGACAGAAAGCTATCTTCTCAGACATCACCTTTGCTGAGGCTCACTGAGGCTTAGCAAGCAATAAACAACGTATTATCTTGAAGCTCTCCGTCCCGCTTGCCTAAATGATATATGACGTGATAATAACCAACGATTGTGCTGTAATAATATGATGTCACTGTGCTGTGCAGCAGTTACGCCTTTGGCAAAGGTATATCATGATCTATGGTTTTAGTGGAGCTCTGCTGAAAAGTGACAACAGCTCTCTGACTAGACCACCCAGTTTTTTGTTCACAGGACCGCTACAGAGGCACATTTATTTCTAACTGTTAACGTGTGTTGATATATTTGTGTTTACGCATGTGTAAGCCAGTGGCAGAAGATGTATTGTAATCCTACTTTAGTAGCAATATCACAATGTAAACATTCTGCTTAAAAAAAACTCAGCTTTAATAGGTTTGTTACCAGTTGGAGGGAGCAGAACAGGCTGTAAACATAAAAGTGAACTCTTATTATTAGAATTCATCATTTGGAGTCACATTTGTGTCTACCTGATGAATGTAAATATAATATCCCTTCTGATTTTAGCTCTGTTTTGCCCTCCACTATGTCTTGAATTAATGTGTGGTTCTTTATCTGCTAAGTACTTCACTATGTTCACCACAGATAGTCACAAGCTGTGTCTGTCTACAGTTAGGCATGATTCAGGTAGTGAAATGGGTAGTGGGCAGTCAGTAGTAGAACTTTCTTTCTGAAAACAGCTGCTTCTCAAAATAAGTCAGACTGTGAGGTGAAACCAATACTGTCATACTGTGACATGTAAACCCAAAACAACAAGCTGAAAAACACTAAAATACTCCAGAGATATATGGTTTCATACTTTAAGTTGTACTATGTACTTACTTACTCTGTAGCATAAATGTAAAGTACAGTTACACAAGCAGAAGTACAATATTTACCTCTGAAATTAAAAAATGCAAGTACTCTTGGGCACACAGGTAGCCAAGTGGTTTGTGCATATACCACATACGCAGCTGACCCTGGTTCGAATCCTAGCTGCAGGTCCTTTGCTGCATGTCACATCTCCTCTCTCTCCCATGATTTCCTGTCTCAAAAAAGGTGACATCTCCTGGGAAAAACACTTTTAGAATAAGAAAATGGAAGTAATCAAGTCAATATCAAGTTACACCACTGGTGTAAGCAGGTGAGCTTGTGTAAATGAATGCTTGTTTTTTACAATAAATGTCTGCAACCAAAACTAGTTCTTTTGTTTGTTCATTCCCTCATTGTTTATTCATAAGTGTACAATAAACATACAGTATATAGCCTACTGTACAAGGCTCTGTTTCCACACCTGCATGTACAGATGTGTAATAATGGTCATGTCTACATGTGTGCACAGGGTCTGGAGCAGCATCAGGCCAACCACAAGCAAGAAAAACATTGTTAAAATCTTTGTTAGTCTGCTGTTTAAACATGGAAGGAATCCTTATAAAAATACACAAAGCATTTGTTTCTTTTTTCACACTCAACAACACAGAGCGAAACTCTTTTGAAGGAAGACTTTACTCCTGGATCCTCTTGATCAGAGCCACTGGTGCCACCCACGCACACACCAAGCCAAATGGCTACTTGTGTTTACCTAGCCATGTGACTCAAGCTACGATTTGTACCGTGACGTCAGCTTGCATTCCACACATTCATCACGCTCAGTTCTCACTGATACTGTCTCAGATGCTGCGGAACAGTGGGAGCAGAGATCATACATTATACAAGGCAGCAATCATTCACTGGGCCTGTGTTTGCTATATTTATCTTTTCCCAATAAAATAAATAAGCACTACTTTGTGTTTGCCATCTGCGCTCATGAACAGCTATCGCTTGAAATAGTCTTCCTGTTCCACTTAAAACATGAAATCCATAAATAATTGCAAAACTGTTGTCAAGAGATGGATACAGGGAACAAACAGCTCACTACATAAATATGCATGAACACTTCCATTTTAAACTACTACTGTGTGTCTTTGCCTGTTAAGTCAGCTGCTTATTGTTAAATTAGTGTCTATCTTCTATAACAGGACAACAGTAGCAATAAGGATCTGACAGTATAATGCATGTATGATAAAGTAAAGTATATGATTAAATCATCTCAATCTGCATTTCTAGTACAGCATGCTGTTACAACAGTACCTGCTATAGATTAACTTTCAATTAAAGTGTTAGTCTTGTTCTGGTGAAACACAGAATTTGGTCTGTGCTGAATTGTCCAGTATGTAGGATACAAACTTTACAGTGAATGATGTGTCCCAAAAATGACCATCCAGCAGATGATAACATTATAGAAAAGAATTTCTTGTTGATGGTCAGTTACCAGCCCAAAATTGCTGTTAGACTACAATATTTACGAGCTAAAGCCAAAAATATTTATTGCCCAGTGCATATATGTAGGCCTATGAGTGATGTGGATAATTTGATCTGGTGAGAAATGTAATCGCTGCATGGATTATGTTGGCAGGGAACATTTTTTGAGTTATGAAGCTCTGCATTTCTGTACCACACTGGAGTTGTGGGGATGGGAGAGGGTGTTGGCTGGTGAGCATAAAAAGCGCTAGAGTACTTTGCAGACTGGGATTCACGTGTGGTTGGCTTCAGGCAACAGAAGGACATTGGTTAAGGTTAGTGAAAGAATGTGGTTTCAATTAAACATTAATAAACATGTGTCTTGTGTTTGAAGTCAGTGTGGACTTGTTCCCTATTAAACCAAGACTGATTTTTAAGTGAATGCTGCATACACATACACAAAAGTTTATTAATGTACTAGTTGCCATGAGTGGACACTGCAAAGCAAAAGCTGATATTATGGCAGAGCACAAATTAAATATGTTGTCAGTGAAGATTTTTTTTTTATCATTTTGTGACTTAATTAGCATTTCATCATTACGGTGACAAAGCCTAATTTGTCCACATCACATGTCCTCTAAAATGTATACTGTTGCAATCTAATTCAACACTTACATGTAATTTCTAATACACAGAGTCAGAACGTACAGACTTCTTTAGTCTTCTTTAGTCTTTACATTCTGGCACATTGCATTAATATTGCACCCTATGTTCACAAGTACTGTGAAACTGATTTGTTTTAATGTGTCCTGTCTGTGAACTTGATCTTGAACATGAACACAAGTGTGCGTGATGTCACTTTGTGATTGTTTAGAGAAAAAAAGGCATATTTTTCTTTCTTGTCTAGTTTTCCTTCTTGATAAAATGCTGCCTTCAAATTTCTGCATTCTGTTGCTGAAAACCACAAAAACTCTCAAAACAGACAAAGTTTAAGAAAACACAACTCTAAAAGGGCTTCTAAATTCTTAGCATGTCCTAAACAGTCCACTCTGCAGCACAGCTGAGGAAACAATTTGCTGAGACCTTTGCCTTTTACATTCTGCTCCCCACGCCATGATCCAAACACACCACAGAACAGCAGCTCATCTTGCTACCATCTGAAGAGGCGAAGACAACATGATGGAGAGTGTAATAGAAACAGAATGGAGGCTGTGTTTAACCTCACTCAGTCATTGCACTGTCCAATGCTCCATTTGTTATTCTGTTAATTGGCCAATCAGTAATGATGGCAGAATAATTAATCAAACAATGACAAGGAAGATGAATCCTGGTTTTAAGTTTGTGTTGAGGAGAAGTTCACCCCACATACTGTATATGTGCATATGTCTCAAATAGTGGGTCTGTGTAGCCTGAAGCTAGTGTGAATTCTCATCTGTAATTGCTATAATTGCACTTTCCATAGAGCATGTAAAAGCAGACACAAATAACGTCTGCTGCAACTCTGGATAAATGATGACCATCAGCAAGGATTGTTTTCACAATCCTGGCTCAAAAAATTGGAAGGGATAATCCAGTATAATAGGAAGTAGTTCAATTAATTAGGGAGGTAGACTAGAAGAGAGGTATCATAAAACTGAGCCATAAACAGCCAAAACTGCATGGTTGATAAGGCAGTACTGTTCACTCTGTGAGACTTGTAAATACAAAATGGCCACCCCGGAGTTAAAAACCTTGGAAATTAGGGGAAAATGTCATTTTTTCCCCATCTAAAAAAATCTGCATGTTTATTATCTGCATGTGGGCATTAATCTAATGCAAAGCAGACGCCAAAACAAATTAGTTCTCCCCGTATAATCTGATTAGGACTACTGTACCAGCCTGAACCAAATGGATCTGGTACAGACAACCTGCAGGGATAGAGATGGGGGGGTGGGTGAGAAAGGAGAACTTACAGATCTGGACGTCATGTTAACACCTGGAATTAACATGCGTCTTGGGTGATCCAGTCACAAATGGACAGCTCTAAGCACGTTAGACTGACTACATGTGAAGACTTCACGTCTGCACATAAAGTCTTGATTGAGTACTTGGGATATTATCTCAATTCTATGCTTTAAATGAAATATAAATACATATATAATTTCCATTTTCAAAGACCAAATGCATTGTTATTTTTATCCAGTGAAAGAGAGCAATGCCAGTGCCTAGTCAATAACACCTGTATTTACAACTGTCCACTTGTGATTGGGTACCCCAAGATGCATTTTAATGTCCGGTGTGAACAGGCCCCTCTGTAAAACTGCTGAAGACAAGAATGGAGAAAGAAGCCACAGACAAACATTACCAAACATCCACATCCAAACCAGGGCATTTTCCATGTGTCAGATTTCATTTCAATCTTTTATACAGTGTGATACCAACTGTTAGATTAACACTGATGGGCTGTAACATAGCAGCATTACTGATGAGACTCTATGGCTCTATTTTTGCATGAAGTTGTATTTAGATAGAACATCCTCTTTGCAATGTGCAAATCCATCCAGCCTGCGTCTAACCCTCACCTTGTCCCTGTCCTTGACTGAGTTCGATCCCTTTGCTGAGCTGGCAGTGCCACTATAGGCAACTGGGGAACCTGTGCTAACAGAATGGGCCTCGCCTCTAGCAATGACACCCTCAACTGTGGTTCGTTGGGTTATAGTTCGATAATGCCCTGGGTGTCTCGGGTCAAAACTCCAGTCACATGCAAGAACACACTAATGGCAAAGGCTCTGTCTGTCCCCAGGCCACTAAAACAAGGCCAAGCCAGCCAGAAACCCACTCATGACACCAGGCTGAGTTGTAAGACAGTCCTTTTATATGGCCATCATCTGGTATGGCTGCCTGTCTGGCAAACTGCACACAATCACACACAACATCACTTGTGAACGCCCCTCATGCTTTCTGTGTCTGCCTCTTTTTCCTCTGTCACACACACACACGCAAACACACACACACATGCACCTGTGTCAGACGGTCTGTTTTCCACTGAAGTCTAATTGATTGGAAAATGAAGACGGACGCCTGCACGAGCTGAGCCCTGTTGATTAGCAAGAGACACAGAGTCTATTACAGCTGCCCTGCTCCCAACCCAAACACGTCACCCAGACAACCAGTTAGTCTTCATTGTTAGCCACCAAATCACACTCCTGACTAGATGAGTGACAGAGTGGAGCATCAACATGATTGAGAGGCGGCAGTGGATTACTGCTGTGTTTTTTGGGACACGGTAATACCTCTTTCCCTAGCACTGATACACCACTTTCAATTGGGGAAGGAAATGGGTTGGAAATGGGCAGTGTAATGCTTTCAGCCCCAGCCTCTCTGAGCAATGACAACAGACATAACACAGAACCATTAACTGCTTCACTGTGTGAGTGTGAGTGTTTGGCTAGCCAGACAGACCGGCCACTGCTAGCTAGAGCTTGAGGCTGGCCTCATTATTGACATTTTGATGGTTTTCAGGCTTGGAAAAAGTGGGACTCTGATGGATTTTGGCTATCATGCTTAAAAGGCTTTTCGATAATTAGTGTACGCAAATACACCGGTTATTACGGAGTGATACAAGCAAATGTATTTGACTTAATGTGAGCCTCATTAGAAATGAATTAATACAATACCTATGCACTCCAGGAGCCACAAAATTAGACAGGTGATTTCTATGTTGGATGATTCCTCCTGATGCACATTTCCCTTTTTCAAATGAATTATGAAAGTGAACTTGCTTTATTGTCTTCTGGCACTCTGGGGATGGCTGGAGCTGTATAAATCTTACATAGGCATGGATACACAGGGGAGTATGTTTCCTTTTCATCAGAGACTGCCCTTTCACCAGAGCGAGGAAAGAGAAAGGAAAAGGCAAAACTGTAAAGAGGAAGAGCCTGTAGGAAAAAAAGAGAGGTCGGCCGTTCAGTGGAATTCAACAGTGCATGAAAGGCAGGGAGAAAAATGAATACATCTGGCGTGGAAATAGGAGAGGTGGTGTGTCGGGCATTAGAGTTTGGAGACAAGAAGAAAGGAGAGGGGAAGGGAGAGGACAGAGAGTAAAATGGGGGCTAATCATGAAAGAAACAGGGCTAGGAGGCAAGACAGAGAGGATGACTAAAAGAGAGGGCAGTGAAGTAAGAAGGGGGAGAGGCTCAGAGTAAGATGTAGAGAGATGGTGATGAAATGAAAAAAAAGGCAGCAGAAGCTAGAGAGAGAGAGCAAAGTCCGGGGCTCTAATCATACAAGTACACTGTGAAACTATAGATTAGGGGGAGGTGATTTTAGCTTGAAGAGTAATGTCTCCATCCGGAGTCAGAGCTTTGAGCGCACATAGGACGAGATGTGGGGGAAAGGAAAAAAAAAATCAACGCACCTCCCCAGAGTGGGGAGCACTGTGTTACCATGGAAACAGCTCTGACGTCAGAGCAGGCATTATGTGATTACTCATAGACTCTGTTGAGGAGCGGGCCAATAAAACAGGGACCATTACTCACACACACACACACACACACACACACACACACACACAAGCAAAATCATATGCATACACCATGTGTACACACAAAGTATCAAGTCAGCTCTGCCTTAAATAAATAGCAGACCGATGATACACTTTATGAGCATTTTTACAGTCCAGACTCTGTAAAATCGTCACAATTTTACAAGGGCTTCTGATTTGGAATGCAAAACGTGCAAATTGAACATTTGCTTGAGTGCTGAGGAATGAGGAAATAACCTAAACACTTAATGCTAAAACCTCAACATGAGTGTCCCCTCTCTGACGACAGAGGACAAGCATGTCTCTCCGTCCCAACAACAAGGAGCACTCACACTACCTCATCAGCACAACTACCACCAGGATATCGCTTGCAAAATCTGTCTGTTCTGCATTCCACACACTCCGACCCATGTCTGACAAAGTACATCAAACATGCACAGTGACATGTAGGCCTGTTCTATTGTGCGTCACAACACACATGCACACACGTACGCACACTTCCTCTTGCCATCTCCCACACATTCTCCGCTGGGAGTTAAAACACTGTTAAGGCTGATAAGGATCCAGGCAAACAGTGTGGATAAACAGTCACTCTGGTAATTAAGAACCACAAGCCTATCAGAGAAGAGTATGCCGAGACAAACATGTGATCCAGACTCCATTACTGAGGCCTTGTGCATTCCCACCACAAAGACCATTAGGTGAGTCCAGACAGACGGCGAGAGTCACCAGAACCAACAAAAGCAGAGACTGGCTCCAGTAGTTTCAACTCAATAACGGCACTGACTATGTTTTCACTTCACTGTGTATCTCTGCTTTTAAGAAAAGAATGTTTTCTGACACAATTGCCAAAATGAAAACAAATAAAACACATATATTATCTTGTATATTATATTATCTATACCTAATTTGAGCTTTAGCTACCTGTAGTTTCATTTATGTATTTTTAGTCCTCATGGGTGAGAAGGAATGGTGCCACTGCTGGAGAATAAGCCTTTTTAAAAGGAGGCATTTTGACTTGTCACAGTAGGAAAAAGTGGAGGTGTTGCCAATGACATTAATGGTGGCTCCATTCTATGCAAGTGTCCAACTAAGTCAATGACAGCATGGCAGTGAGACAGTGTGCACCCAGGACACTCAAACCAAGTAGTGGAATGGAATTCAGCTGTCAATAATTTTCTAATTTATATCCGTGTTTTTTTTACCTCAGACATGTGAAAAAGCCCTTATTGAAGGCTGACGACTGTTTTCTGTTCTCATCAGTGTTATTATATAGATTTAGTTTTTAAAATGTTAATTAAGCATTGAAGCCGCCTTAACTGATGTTCATTGTGAGTGTAAACGTATAAGTATTTTCTGTATTTTGCTAGATATTCATTATTTTCAATTGAAAATATAGGAAGTAAACTGCTGGAGATTTAACATAGTAAAAAGCAATAAGTAATTACTAGAAATTATAGGCAAAACACTTGCCTTTTCTGGAAAAGTGTCTGCTAGGAGTGATACAGATTAGAGCTGATCAAAATACACACTGTAACCGCAGCTGGGTGACTTCAGTGGCTCCGGACAGAAGTGATTGTTCAAATTTATCTCTCTCTATGGTCATACAAGATGTTACATGTGTGAGCTTCATCGAGCGTCATTCACTCTTCCACTCTGCTATCTGCATTTTAGACTGTCCTTAATGTGCATGACGCAAGTTCAGTTATTGCATTTGGGACAAGTGCTCCATGTCACTTCTTCGCCACAAATGTGACTGAGCTGTGGCCAATACCTGATATACTATACTCTGCATCATCACTAATTTGGTTATAATGATACCATATCTAAGTTGATCTGATTAGAGGCTTACAAACCCAATAGCTCTCCCTCCCTCTGTCTGTCCCTGGAAAGCGTGTGAACATGTCTTATCTGTGCACCTATAAGCAGCAAGAAACCATGTATACATTCATGCATCACAGTGTGAGCTTGTACATCTTGTGTGTTTGTATGTGCTGAAGCAAGCTACAGTCCACCTGGCAGGCCAGTAAACTAAATGAGTCTCATATTCATGCAGCCTCCTGTGCAGTCACATCCGCTGCCTGAAGCTCTGACCAGGTGCTCTGACACAACACATCTTCAAACAACACAAGCAGGATGGTCCCTGATGGCCTCTCGTAATATCACCCTGACCAACAACATATCACCCAGAAGGAGCTTTTTTCCTCATCAAAATTCACCCCAATAAGATTACCTGGCTATGACTAACTTTTAAGAGTGTCAAAGGCTCTCTGAACATGATCTGAAGTAGGATGATTGAGTTACTTTCCTGATGTAATTCATTACTGACAAACTTCTGAAAATTATAATCACATTCCATGTAATCATATTGTTTTAAATTGCATTTACAAAGGTAGTGTATCAAGTTAAATGGGCTACTTCAGTTTCACAACAGTGCAATGATGTAAGTTACTGCACACTATCACATAGGTCAGTGCCTTCTTCTTTCTTTTTAGATTATTTTTTGCATTTTTCCTTCAACAATAACACATAAAATAATGTTCCAGTTTCATTACTAATGTTTAATGAAATGACACATGAACAGTGTCAGTGATATTGATGATATTACTAAAACAATTAACCTCTGCAATAGTGAACCAAACATTTTAACACTGTATCAAAAGAGCTGTTTGCCATACTGTAGTTTATGTAGTCATGTCATACAGTGCTAATGATATCACAATCATTGTTTATGACTTACTAGTGAGGCAGTGTATGTATATACAGATACACTCCTTTATGTGCTCTGATTATTTTGTAGTATTCTGTATGTTTATGGGTGTCCTTTGAGCAGTGGATGTGTAGCCCCAGCCAATAACAGCATGGAAGGTGTGAGGTCAGGCCACATCACTACCTCTGTCTCTCTCTTCTGCTCTCTGGTTCTGTGTCATGGATGTATGAAAAGTTGTAGGTCTGCATGTCAGTTTAACTGAGGGCTGAGCTGAGCTACACACACGTAAAGCAGAGAGGCCGCAGCGGACAGGATGAAGCTTTGCATCTACACTAAATCACAGCAGTGTGGATGTGGGCGAGTTTATTTGTGCTTTAGAATATACAGTAAGTACTATGAAACAATCAGAACAAAATGTTTCATTTATCTGATTCATGGCTTCGTTCTCTTTAAACTTCTTCATTTACTCTCTTCATTGACCACAGGTGCTCTTTCTCCATCTCTCCCTCGCTGTACATGCGTGTGTTTACAAACACCAACCAACAAACTCTGTATTGTATACCTTTAAGAATGAAAGCAATGAACAGATAAAACTACAGAAACATTGTGGTATGAATGCTGTATTGAAAATGTGATTATACTTTCATGAGTATTAGAAGGAGTCCTGAGTAATTCTTACAGTATATCTTTGAAAAAGTGAAAACCAAAATTTATGAGCCATTCATACATTGCAATACAATGTTTTTGCATGTGTTTTATCCATTACACACATGATAGGAATGCCGTTTTGGCACAATAGCATTAAAAAAGGGAAAAAAAAGTTCAAAGTAAGATATGAGGGCAGAACAGTGTTGGCCCAGTAGGAAGTATCCTAGTCTGGCCTAGTCTGGGTCCATACTTGGTCCAGTCAACTCAGACCTAGAAACACAAATATTCTAATGAATTGCAGCTGCAGGGCCTGAACAGACAGCTTACTCCTTTCTTTACTTCCCAAAAACCTTTGCAAAACACTCACTCACTTTCTCGCCACTCTCTTTTCTTTCTCACTTGATCCTCTTCTCCCACTGAAGTCAGTGGGGTAGACTTGCACTCTGGAGACTCATCTCACAAAGTATTGCAGTAGGTTGGACTTTTCCTGCAATAATAACTATGTTGATACTTGTGAAAGATTTCTCAGAGTTCACCCTGCCACACCCTTAACACAGCCCTCCCTAAACGCACCACTTCTCAAGAACAAATGTCAATGAAATGAGTGTAAGAATGTGTGAAGGTTCCAAATGTATGAGAGTGAGGGCTTATTTACAGGTGCAGGTTAGCTGGCTGCTCCAACCAGCAGTCAGATCCTGTGGATATGAAGGTGATGACCAGTGTGATACTACCAGGGCAGGAAAGGGCACGACAGGTCTTTGAAGGGTGTGTGTGTGTGTGTGTGTGTGTGAGTGTGTGTGTGTGTGTGTGTGTGTGTGTGTGTGTGTGTGTGTCCACCATGCATCATCTCTTCTAATGTTTTCTCTCAAATGTGACCCCTGGTTCCAGTTCCTTTCCTGCAGCTGACCACCATATGTAAAAGGCCTGCACAGGTCCACTGAATCCCCGTCTAATGAGCTGCACAGATGCCACTTTCCTGGAACAAATCCTCCCGTGAGTGTGTGTATGTGTGTTCATGTGTGTATGTCCCTGTCTGTCTCTGTGCAAACAGACTCTACCATTCCACACATTTCCCTCAATATGTTTCACCACTGTCTGGAAACAATGAAAGGTGCTGGGTGAGAAGTGGGGAGGGGAGAGAAAAAGTAGAAGAATGGTGGAAAATGGCACAGTGGGAGAGAGGGAAACACATAGGGGGAAAGTTATGCTGCTGTTTGGACAAGCTTTGTTGAGGGTAAGTAAAAAGGGAAGTACATAAACTAACAGCAGGTCAGTCGTGAGGGATGGAGAGAGGAGGAGGAGGAGACTGAGGGCAGATTATTGACTTAATGGCAGAATTGAGGCTGTCAGGGGCTTCAGAGACACTGTTTGTGTAGTTTGGAGCAGGCCTGGAAGAGCGTGCGGCGTGATGATGGAAATCTTACACTCACTCAAAACAAGCCCACTGACCTTTTCATCCACCGGCCCCTGAATCAGTCTTAACATTCTGCCAACGTGGAAATGAATGAGTGCTTATTACATCTGTGGCAACATCACAAGCTCCAGCCTCCTTTGCGCAGGTGTGTGTGTCTGTGTGTATATCTGTGTGTATGTCTGTGTGTGTGTGTGTGTGTGTGTGTGTGTGTGTGTGTGTGTGTGTGTGTGTGTGTGTGTGTGTGTGTGTGTGTGTGTGCGCGCACGTGCTTGAATGTACAAGCATTTTATGAATGTTGTTTGTAGTTCCTTCAACATCCACGCACATTCCTGCCAGTCAAGCAACAATATCAACACTCGTGAAACACAGCAGGAATGAGCATGTAATATTGTCAGGCTCACTGTCCCTCAGTGAGAGAGTATACTGGGCATGATGAGAAACGTAAAGACCTCAGTCACAGTAAATTGAGTTGCGTCTTGAAGGTGACCAATCTTCATTACCACTGACATTTCAGAAATAATGAGCTCATCATAGACAGTGCAAGCAGCTTCTCTCTATTGGAGCCACCATTTTGTTTTCTGGACTTAGCCTGCATTTTAAACACACAGAAAAAAGACCTGACCCAAAATCTGCCTGAAACAATAAAGCCATTAATTTTTCCCTGGGGAAAAAAATAACAAAAGAAGAGGACACAGCTGCCAAAACAGGGCGATATTAAAACTAAACAATATCAGTATATCAGTAATATCAGTATCAATAGCACACAGCCAAGCTTATGATTATGATCAATAGGCATTGATGTTTCCCTTTTCCATAGATCTGGGGTATTCTGCAGATTTTTCTCAGAAAATGGGAACTCTCTGCCAGCTGTGGCTTGGCAGATAGCAAGGCGATGCAATTTTTTGAAATGGAGAAATGCTCTGACCCCATTATGGACAGAGACATGTATATGGAACATAGATGAAATACGTATATATCAAAATAGGTCTACGTATAATCACAAAGAAAGTTAACAGAAAAAATGTCCTGAGATGAGGTGTTTACATAGTCAAGCCTGTGATGTTCGTATACAAACCACAAAAACTCTCAGATTGCTGGCTGAAGCGTTCAGCCCACTACCCTCTCCAGTTCTCAAAGAATTGCTGCGAGCATTGTGAACAAACATGCTGTGTCCACAATTTGATTTAATCAACTAAAATTTGTGAAATGCTTGAGGTTTTTTTTCCTCATTACCACAAATTATGTACAAGATCCACTACGCCACAACTCCTGATGTGTGTATCAGGTTTAGGGGGTGAAATCAGATTAGATGTAACATTATCATCCCCCACAGGGGACTGAGTTCAGATCTGCATCATGACACACGAAAAAACAACCTGACAACAGAAGAATAGAGAAGAAAAAAGAGAGCACTCCTCTCAACTATTAATACTGTAAGAGGAGAAATGGGGCAGAAAGCTTTGAGTTGTATTTTGCAGTGCTCCAGTATGAATGCATGTCAAACTAGAACTGTATGATCCACCTAAGCTCTATACAAGGAGTATTCAGTTAAAATTCACTGAGATCCAATTTGTGAAAATTTCCTCAAGTGAAAGTCCAGAACATCATAATATCTGTTACCTTGGAGTTAGCATTGTAGTTAAATCAGCATCTATATCTAGTGGGTAGATTGTAGATTGTCAAATAAATACAGCAGACTTAAATAATAAGGAACAACATTTATTAGTATTTACATTGAACTTGTGGGATTCAAATAAATAATAAAAAAAATAGGAATAAAAAGAATAAGATAAATATTTTTTTCTTATATCAAATAAAGATGGCATTTCAAAATAAAGAGCATAACAGGAAACTGTGCTTCTTAAAGTGCCATTTTACTTTTAAAATTAAACCATAAACTTAATTTCACTTTTCTCTGTGTATATCTCACTGACAGTCAAGTCTCTCTGTATGTCCGAATGCACTGATTTGATTGACTGATTGGCTGCTCCTCTTTTATTGCTGGAGAAAATTTAACAATCCTGTGTCTGGATCTGGCCCGACTGCAGTCCGCCTATTAGTGACCTCTGTGCTATACTTTTTGCATTTTCAATAAAATGTGCAAATAGCAGAGAGATAAAAAGAGCCTACTGCACTGATACATTTCTAACTAACTGAAGGACCAGAAAGAAAAAGCTTTATGTAACATCTGAATGTGCCAGAGTGATGGCAGAGTGGAGGAGGACATTGCCTCTGGCTGATGGGCAAGAAGGAGCCAGTGGAGAACTGAATAAGTGGTTCTCTAGGCCTAACATCACTTTGTCTTCTCAACATCCACCTTACATAACAGGAGCCATGCAGCTCAAAGACATACCCTAGATGCTGCTTCAGGCTTTATTCTTCCCCTCCAAGACCAATTTAGAGAAAACCCACTAGATATGACCTGAATGACCCACAAACACCCTTGTTTTTGTCATGTTTTACTTCTTCTGCCGGCAAGCGCAAAAGCTTAACCACATCAGTTCACGCCTGTGCACAACCACAACCCCCACCCCATCCCTCCTCCTCCTGCTCCACCCCCCCACTCAAGTTCCCATGCAGTTGATTCTTTTTCTGTGGGTATTTTAATGAAAGAAAAAGGCTGAGTAGAAAGTCTGCATACAGGGTAGGTGC
>JANJYP010097752.1:0-15332 GCA_024605115.1 Rastrelliger brachysoma | reverse complement strand
TATATATAGTCTTGGCATGTAAGCAGGAACACTTTATAACTGAAAAGAGACTATTGGCACTGGGACATGACCAGACATCTGTCTTGTATGATGTATAGTGTGTCCGATGATGCTTCACCTTTTTCATCCTTCCATTTCCAGTTAGGATAGAGCTCGCACCCATGAGGACCATGGCCTTAAAAGAGACTATAAAAGAAAACACAGCTGAAATATCCTAGAAACCAGCCTTCCTATTTTCTGTATTGTTGTGTGTCAAGGGAAGCATCTTTTCTAGAACTCCTCTTGGCCATATTGTGACAGCTAATTAAGAGGATGATGAGTGCTGTGCTCTGATGTGATGGTGAAAAATTAAAGATGAAAGAATAGATTATGTTTCTATTAATATAAATTCAGCTTGCTCTTTCCACACCTCTGTCTCATGATGTACAATCAAAGTTCAAGACAGAGACAAAACATTTATTGTTGTGCAATGATTCATTTCTGCACAAATACATGGAATATTTAAGGGACAAACTTGTGAATATGTAGTGTGTCAATTTCAAGGCACACAATGTGTTTTACGACATGGTTACCATAAAGGTAAGGGCAATTTTGAAATATTAGGATGATATTCAATAACACCTCCATTATGTGGGAGTGGAAGGTGAGAATATTTGCTTAAAGAGAAACATCTGAAAAACAAATCTAGTTATAGAAAAATGAAACACTGCCTTTATTCATTTTTAATGCCAGACTCTTATAGAAATGTATTTTGCTATTTTTTGTGTGTTTGTATGTTATGTTGATACTCAACAAATATTTCTAAAACACAATGAGACTGTGAAGATGTTTTATTCCCCAATTACATACAGTAGCACTTTTGCTGTGATGTTGCTCTCTTATGTACACTGTATATTGTACATTATATATTTGTTATATATTTTTTCATAACATTGAAATCAGATGAAACATATTTTGTTAATAGAGTGGAAATAAAATCAAATATATATCATACTTGAACATTCATATTCATCTAACACTGTGACACAAATATCAGGATTATCGACCTCCAGAACCTCTCAGACTGAAGGAAATGATGAGATGCAATCAAACCTCCAACAAATTGAGGTTGATTGATGGTGGTGGTGTTGTGGCCATTGCAATTACAAGTGAAATCAGATAGACTCCTTGCATATTCTCTGGGTGAGTCCATAGGGAAAGAGGAAAAAAGTGGAATAAATGCAGTAATTTGCACTCTTGATGAACTGTAGAGGTAGCCTGGGACATCCATGGAGGCATACTGTCTATGAAGAAGACAACATTTAGTACAAATTGGATCGAATACAATGTTCACAATTATTAAATCTGCCTTTTATTCATTTCTCTCCAACTATGCTAGCAGCGTGGCTCTAGGGATGGAAGCACCAGCCGGTCACTAGCATGACTTTAGAATCTTACATAGTGTCTTCACAGAGTGCACTTCAGTCCTGTGTTTGAGTTATAAAGACTCGTGAGAGTCTGGCAGAACAGATATATGCAGGCCACCTCAATCTGCAGGTAAGTATGTTACACATATGCGAGTATAAAGTAACCCTGTTTTAACACATACAAATTAGATTATTTTGTATCCTCTGAATGTCTCACAGTGTTGCCAAAAGACAGGTGACCTGCATTCAAATACTTTGCATGAATGTATCATGTGTAAAAACAGACAGAGGACTGAAACTGCTGCTGCTATGCTAGCATACTGCTATGCTAGCATACTGCTTTGCTGCGTACTGCTTTTATCGTTAGGCAGTATAGACATTACTAGACTTATTAATATATAATCCATTCTTAGAAGCATTAGCTGGTTTTTAACATCAGCTTTTTAAGAACAGGTATTTAAACAACATTTTTAGATGGTATGAGTTGACTTAAATCCATCTCACCTTGAAATTTACACTGGTTTGCTAAGACTGCACAGATGAAAAGAGAAACTGCCTAAGAAAAACCTTGAAGTACATTTTGTGCTCGGTTCATCTATTTATGAGACTTTGCAATGCTGAGATAAACTTTGAAAGTCACTTTCAGTCAAGGCTACCTCCAAATGTTATTTGAGGCTTGGCAGCAGAGTTCCCTGACAGGTTGTGCTCCCGCTGCCCTACTTGCCGCTTGGCCCTCCATTGCTCTGTATGGTGAAAGCACTGCTCAGTACTGGCATGCCTGTGGAGAGGCTGTATGTGGGGGGTGCGGGGTGTTGTTGGTGTTTATGTGCGTTGTGTGTGGTTTAGGAGGGCTTGGCCTGAAACCAATCAAACAGCACTTCTGACTTGCTCTGGCTTAAACAATTCACTTTAAATAGACCATAAAATCTTCCTACTTATGCAACTTTGATTGACTGATGACAGGCAAGGAGGGACAGAAATATTTATACTGCTTGGCCTCCATCAGTATTTCACACAGCCAAATATTTTGATGTTTTAAAAGAGCAATTTCCACCAGATTTATTTAATCATCACTACAGAATATGTAATGACGTTCCAGTGACAGGCTGATGACATTTTAAGATGTAAATAAGTAAAATATGCCCTTCACAAGATGATGAAATTACCACAAAACATCATGGTTAACAAGGATATTTTGTAGGTTTTCTGACTTTCAGAAGTTATTTTTGGATTCTTGACTGTTTAGAATAGTCAGCTGAATGTTAAAATGCTCCCAATGTGCCACACCCACTCACATTTTGAGCTCAACAATGGAGTGCGGTATTGTGAGCACTAAAAAGCATTGCTAGTCATCTTAGCTAGGGCCATGGAGCCTTGTTATCAAACCAAAATAGGAAGTGTCAAAGCGACATTGTTACAGGATGGTACATGGTGATAAATTAACTATTCACCAGTTGTTTCTGAGTCTCTTCTCCAGCTACAGTGTCTATCTGGCTCAATTCTCTTATGAAATTATATCTTTATTGTTTGTCTAAATCACAGGGCACCATCACTCAAGGGGATGGATTGAAGGTGGGGAGTGGGTGCCTGTGTAGCTTGATATCCTTCTTCTGACACTCTCAATGCGCCCACACAAAACAGGGTGCTTGTCATGTGTGGGCGCTTGTTGACATGTCATCATGGAAGTGCGCATGGTAGCACGAAGGCTGAAGATATATACATGTTAGATGATGCCAAAACTGGTCTTTTGAGCCACCAGTCACAGATTGTCTTGGATTTGCTGTGTGTCTGAGCTTCATTCAGAAGACAGCTTTTAGTAATTGTTTGCCTTGGCAACTGCTTTAATTAAGGCCAGTAGCCTACATGCTTTAATTGTGTTACATTACAGTGCAATCATTGTTCAAATAATGAGGACATTTTCAGCTGTACAGGAAAGAGAATATAATAGTCATATATTAAAGATTGAACCATCCACGTGACCATATAAAACAGTGCAAAAAAAAAGCTTTAGGTACTGAAAATCTGTAAGAATACATTTTGATTATATCCTGTAATTCACATTTGTTTTATTATTTAATTAAGAATATTAAACTAGCTAATTTTTTGTCATTAATTCAATTTTCAAAATTAAAAGGTAAAGATAAAAGGGGCAATATATTGTGCACATTTACAAGTCTATATTTTTAACATGAGGCTCCACTGGAGTATTACATGCATAATTTACAAAACCAAACAAACGAAAGAAAAAAAAGCTGATCCTTTACACAGCCCCTCATGTCAACATCTGTCTGAAACAGGCCGTGTTTGCTCCTGTCTCTTTAAGGCCCCCCTCCTGAGAAGCCTGCTGTGTTCTGATTAGCTAGCTCTTGGAAGCTGTTTCAGCAGACATCTGCTGGTTGTAGAAACTACGTCAACAAACCATGAAATAAAATATATTAGTAGAATTTGACAACTTTTTTTGTTTACATGAAATGTCAACTTCTCAAATACATTGTTATATGTTGAAGATTAAATTTGATTTGCAATATAAGATTGGACAACACAAACGACTTAGCAAGAATCTTAGCAACAAAGTCTACAGAACAGATGGCAGTTTATTGGCATTTGCTAAGAGTCGATGCCAGCTCATCGGCAAAATAGACAAGGCTTTCAGAGCAGGTTGGAGGCTGGGGTTTTGGATTTGAGAGAATTTTTTTTTAACATGTTATGTTAACCCGAATTTTTAGGGCTTACCCTGTTCAACATGGATAACAGTATAATAATAGAAACAAGACAAAGCATAATGCATACCATTTAAGTTAAAACCAGAGTGAAATGATCTAACTGTGAAATGTAACACCAAAAACCAACAATGCTTAACACATTCATACATATTTAAAGACAAACACATCAAATGCTTACATATTCACTGCACATGCATATTCACATACTGGAACAGAATAAGCACCTGCTGGGAATGTCTGTGGGTCTGGACATGACCCTGTCACGAGTCTTCAGGAGATTAATTTCCCAAGCCTGTTTTCTTAGATAAAAACTGGGACGGAATTAGAAACTTGAGACGAAAGGAGCAAATCTGAAAGTGATATACATTTCAAAGGGATTAAATAAATCAGCACATTTCCCAGTTCCTTCATTTGTCCTTTGTTTCAAGCCAGGATTTCTGTAAGAAAAATAGCTATGTCAGAATGTATGAAGTTGCCATAAGAATTACCACTGGTAGACATTGTCGATGCAAAGTGAAGCCAGGGACTCCAGGCAATGGTAATCAGGTGAAAAAAAAACCCTCCAGAGTAATTTATCCTCCAAAGTAATTTCAGTATTTATGGGATTCACCTTCAAAATGTAATGTGGCATGCAGGTAGAAAAAACATGGGAAATGAGAAATCCAGTGAGAACGAGAGTGAGGGAGAGCCAAAGAAAAAAGGGAGATGGAAGAGAGAGAAATCCAAAGTGGGAGTCATAAAGTAAGCCATCTCTACAGTCTGCCATCCAGACAGGTCCCCTGTGACCTCCACCACCAGTGCCCTGTGTCCTTCACATCTGACAAAGTTGGGAAGACGCTAAAAATATGAGGCAGTCTAAGCCACCTCTATATTTGAATTTACTTATAATGTATCTGTCTGGATAAGAGCATCTGTTAAATGACTGAATAGTAAATTGTGTGCTTAGGACAGCAGACTAGCAGGGCAGATAAAGGAGCTTTGTCTTAGTTACATTTCAGCAGGTAGCAGCATGGCTTAGACTGCCAACAGGTTTTGCTACTGTGCAAGCCTAATGGTGGATGACTGAGGGGAGGAGAGGGAGTCGCTAGGAGAAGAGATGCGATTTTCCACTTGTCCAAGCAGTTTTCTGTGAAATCACACAAGTCTTCTTGCACTTTGTTCAAAGAATTTATTGCACAGTCAGTCTAGATTTTGGAATATGAATTACCTGTTAAATTATGCCAATTATTAATAATAGACAGAATAGAGGTTGCATGTTTTTGGCAGAAAATGTTGTGTTCCTGCCAACTTTTTACAATAATGCCTCTTAAAGTTGTTGTAGTGTTTCTATCATCCAATGACAAGGGTTGTGAAGGTGGATTCAGTGGATCAGTTTAAAGCCTAAAAAGAAAATTTGAGTCAGATATTTTGATTTAAAATAATATGATCATACCTGTCATCTGAGTAAATGTGACTCAATTAATCTCATACCATCCATACACTCAACTGCAGCTTGTGGAAATTTATATTCAGTTTTGTTCAAGAATCTATCATTTTGTCAGTGTTAACATATGGGCAACGGACATAATCTGTGGTTGCAAGTTTCATCCTGTAGACATTCATTTAAAAAAAGATAAAAATTAAAAAGATCATTTTAACCAAAATTGAACTTACCACATTGTTCATTTCCAGGTGAACAAGTCACGTCATGTGAGCAAGCACCATAGTCGATTAGAGGATTACTCTCAGTCAGAAGTGTGACCTGACTCGCTCAACTGAAAATGAATAATAAGTATGAACTTCAGATATTTGGTTAATTTTCTTAACAGCTAACACTAATTATTAACACATTTTTGAGAAAAAAGGCTGTTTACCTAAACTAAAACTGTTATCTATCATTTGTGAGGCCTTATTTTTTACCTTCTGCTCAATATGCTATGGGTACTAATAAAGAAAAAAAGAGCCCTCTAAAGTACCAATACAGTTAAATGCATTTGTATTTTGTACGTAGGTTACTTACAAAATATAGATATGTACTGATAAGTATCATGAAATTTCAATAAACAGTACTGTGTACATAGTATCAATAAAAAATAATCCCTACCTAAGCAGGCTGTATACAGTGTGCACTGGCCTTAAATATAGACATTATGAGTTGAGTATATGTGCAAAATGAAAAAAGAAAATGTTTTTATTTTTATTTATTTATTTTTTTACTTCTGTGGGTTGTGTGTTAGTACTTGAACACTATCCAAAACAGTTTTCTTGCAGCTGATCAGAATTCTTGGCGTGCCTTGCTCTTCCTTCAAACCTTCTATTTAAGGATTGCACCCCCTCCGAGCTATTGTACCAGTGCCACTGTGCTAATCAATCACAGACCACACTGTGTNGTGTGTGTGTGTGTGTGTGTGTGTGTGTGCGTGCATGCTTGCACATCCGTGAAGGGGTGTTTAGCTGATGCTATTCGAATGATTATGAGTCCTTAAACATCAAGCCTATTGCCAAATTGCCCCTGACAAGGAAATATGTTGTTAGCTAAGATAATGTGCTGCCCATTATTTTAGGCTATAGTGCTCTGCCAGAAAGCAGGATTATTTGGAGCTTCCAGGGCGGCGGCAGCTGCACGCTTAGAGATACACAGAGCTGAAACAGGGAGTATCTCCACCATTATGTTGCCAGTTATGGAGACAAGAAAGAAAATTGTAGGTTATACCTCCAGGCAAAAAGAAGTGCTTTTTTCACCCTAGCATATATAGTATTTAGAATTGCAACAGTTGTATACTATTAAAAAATGCTGCTGTATTTGTAGGAATTTCTCATTAGATGATTGCTGTGAAATTATTCATTATGACACCCTCTTGGGGTTTTACACAAGTTTTGCCTTGTGATTTCATGTGGTCCAATTTGGGAGTTCTCCAGCTCAGTTTTCATCTAAATCCGAAACTGGTGAATTCCATATTGAAATCAGTGGGAGAAAAATGTAATAAATATGTGCCAAGAAATTCAAATATCACTATTAGAATCAATTTTATTGTAAAACAGAGAAAAGTCTTCTTGGTTAACTGAACTTTTTCACACTTTCATATTGCCCTTTCTGTGCTTTTACATTCCTTTTTGACGTGTTTAAAACCGTGTATATCTGAAGCTAACTGCTTATTGATCAAAGTAATGGAAATGTACAACATGTTTTCTCAGCAAATATATATATATATATTCCTTATCAACATTTGCTTCAATATTATCTAAATCGATGCCAGACATAATGTTGTCTTGTATTGCAGTGTATTTGAGACATCTAAAAATGCAAACTAGCTGTATCACTTACAGTTGTGGAGGCATGCTGTAGGTAAGAGTATTTCATCTTAAACAAGGGTATTTGAAGATATGCAGTAGATGATAGCAGATATTATCAATCAACCAACATATACTGATACTACAGTGTACCTGTATGTAAATGTTTGCCCGAGGAATAAACTGCAACAAAAATCAGAATCAGGTAAACAGACAGTGATGAGATGGGACACATTGGTCTAAGTGAAATCCCTGTGATCTGATGATGAGCTTTTTATGAGCATTAAAAAAACATTTATTTGCATATATGCTTAGAGAATAGACACAGTTTCCTCTGGACCATCTCCAGTCGTTAATGTAAATGATGACTAGGCGCATTGAAGCGGAAATTTTGGCATTGATATTCATAATCCAGATATCTGCTGGGTACTGTACATTGGAAGCACTGAAACACTGACTGTTGGCCTCAGATACCAATTCATCATCACACAGATAGTTGTTGGGTTCTGAGATTGTAATGTAATATGGGAAACCTTGACAGCAAAATACAAACAAACAAAAAACCACACACACAAATATGTGATTAATAAAAAGACTTGCTGAAGTACATGCACATACAACATTAAAGCAAATTGAGAGGATGCATACTGCAGTACATCAGGGGGCTTACAACAAAACTGTCAGGCAGTGTCTGTCTTTGCTACAACGATGGAAATAGGCAAAATCACTGCAACCAGTTTTTATGATTTGTAGTGCTCAAATTAGATTTAGACAGTGATAAGTGCAGACTTATAAATTAGTATCAAATTTGTAATTCAATTTGCTTTATCTATTCGTGTTGTGAGATATGTATTATCTTTTGTGTCAAGTCTTTTTGATGAGGCTCAGGGGTATTTTGTGGAAACCATGTGGTACTGCACCAATTTCATTTTGAAAATTGGTTATTTTCCCTTTTCTGTTATTAGCACTCTAGTTATGCGCAGTAGGGAGATATTCATTGTACCCAGTGAATGATCTTTGAAGGTGTTTCACACAGAAGGAAAAGCATATTTGCATGTATTTGATTGCTGGATTGTTTGTGTTTATTTGCTTTGCATAAACATATATTCATTCTGCCTTAGTGGGCTTCTAGTATCTTTACATTGATGTTATATCACACCACCTCTAAAAAGTTTCTCTGACTCCATCATCTGGTGCTTTTGACCAAAACTTGACATAATTTATAATCCTGACATACACAGAATGTCCACAGCTATAAAAGCAATAATAGTTTAATAAACTTTATTTATAAAGCATTTTTCTTACAAAGTGCTGAACAGAAAGAATAAAATAGAAATTAATCGCTGTTAACACAAAAGAAAAACAAGCAGATCATGAAACGTTGTGGAATAAAACTAATTTAGCCAAAGATAAAACTGTCAGAAGTGGGATAATAAAACAACAGCATATCAAACATTCATTATAGCTTTTCCAATAAAGGAATATAAAAAAATAAATGAAAAGACACTAAAGATGCTCCCTGTCTCATTTACTGTAGATAGGTGGACTATTCCAAAGTTTGGAAGCTCCAACAGCAAAAGGTGGCCACCACTGGTCATCAGATGAGACTAAGCACTTAAGGGCGCTTTTCCACAGGCATGGTACAATGAGGTATGGTACGGCTCTACATGTTTGTTTTGCTTTTTCCACAAGAACCTGGTATGTGGTACCAGGTACTTTTTTCGTACCCCACTTTTTTTTAAAACCGGCAACTGCTTAGACTATTTCTCTGTTGTTACCTGATTGTTACACGAGAAAATAGCATGGCAGAAAACAACGGCATGGTCATTTGAGGAGGTGTTGTTGCTGTTCTTCTTCCCATTTTTTCTGTGTCATACATAAATGACGTCATTGCAGTTTTGCGCCTCTGTATGATGACCCCGCCCACAGTGAGGAGATATTATAGAGGACTTAAACTGCGCTGAGCCGCATCATACCGTGCCGTTACTGTGTAGTGGAAAAGCACCATAAGTGAATGCCCAGACACACGGTGGGTCAATAAGTCTTTGATCCAATTTGAATCAAGGTCAATTAATGCTTTAGAAGTGATCAGTAGACTTTTAAAATCGATGTGGAGTGCAACAGGCAGCCAGTGCAAGTTGGCATGTAGTGGAGTAATATGTTCATATCTCATAGTGCCAGTTAAAATATAGGCAGCAGTGTTCTGAACCAGTTGGAGTCAGTCAAGGAAGCTCTGATTGATGCTGGCATGAGGTGCATTACAGTAGTCAAGGCGAAAGAAAATAAATGAGCGTAAGACCTTAAGTAACTCAGTGGGGGACAGGAATGTTCTGGTTTCTGAGATTTTTTTTTTTTTGAGTTGAAAGAAGAATGACTGGATAACATTTTTCACTTCAAAACTGAGATCTATAACTTGGTTAATGTTTCTGATCAAGGGACTAAGGCATGTATAATGAAAATAGCAGTGATCCTAGGGTAGAGCCTTGAGAAATACCACTATTTAAATGGGCAACAGCAACAAAGAAACATGAATTTGGTATGATAAATGAGAAATTTCTATTATTGTATGAAGAGAGTAGGTGTAGAGTAGTTCCGTTAAGACCAGTTCAGGTTTGGAGATGGTGCAGGAGAAAGGATTGTGCTCAAATCTAAACACATCATGACTATGTGTGCAGTCACCTCCGTCAGTAAAAGCAGATCATGATTCATTAGGAATCTTATTGAGGGCTGTCTCTGTGCTTATCAAGCTTTAAAACCTAAAAAAAAAGAAAACTACATATTACTATTCATGAAAAATATTGTGTTGAAGTACATTTCAAAAGCATATTAGATAAAAATGATTTGAAAATTGTTCTGTAATTATTTAATAATATGGGATCTAAATTAAGCTTTTTTAGTAACTGTTAAATGATTGCATATTTAAAACTAAATTACCAGAAGTTAAATGAAGCTTAGAAAGGGAAGGCTAATACAATCGGCATGCAGGAGTTAACTTTCTAACCTTTTTCTCACACATACATATTTATTTTCTAGCTATTCAGGGGCATGATCTAATTGAGCTGCTACCTGTCACACTCAGCATCCAATTGGAAAATGCCACGTCTTACTGTTAGCCAATCATCATGTTGCAGCCTTTTTAAATATGCCTCTCTCTCTCTACTTCAGTCTTTCATACAGCTGTTTCATGCTCCCCACCATCTCCAACAATATCTGAACTGGATGAACTATTGAGAACAGAACTGATTACACTAAATAAAATTTTGTAGTTGTGGTCGCTTTTAAATATTATATCAGAAAAAAATATGCTGATCTTGCATTTTCACTGCTTTCTGGTAGTTTGCCATATACTCTTTTTGAGTGTTGTGGGTAACTGCATACTTGGTCAGCTTCCATTTTTATTCCAATGTCCCACACTGTCGTTTAAGTGATTGAGTGTGATCGTTTAGTCTGTGGAGAGTTTTTAATTTTGGCTTTCTGATTTTCAGTGGAGCAATATGGTCAAATGTGGAACATCACTGACTCTTAAAGGAGGTCAATAGTTTGAATAGGGTGGAGAAGTTGTAATAGGTAAAGACTAGTTGCAAAAAGCATCACTGAATGTGGACTGACCTGTCCATTTGGGACGTTTCAATCCATGCATGTTTTATACCAGTGACATGAGAGGCAGGATACAGCTTAGAGCAATCTCTAGCTTATTACAGGGCTGAACTTTGACAGTCATGTTTCATATGCTTGTGGCAGTGAGCATTGGTTTAAATTTAGATAACAGCTTGCACAGGTAATGATAATAATTCTAGGATTAATAATGTTATATTCATATTTATTTCAGACAAAAATTCCAAACAGAAAATCAACCAAAAAGAAATGTATAAAGAAAAACAGAAATAAATAAAAAGCAATGAAAACATTAATCTATCAATAACTGTGCATTATTTACTTACGTTCATATGTAGCTTATATTCTCATATTATCCTTAATATAATTATCACTTAATATAATTATTGTTAATTATTAGTATTATTATCATCATCATTGTTATTCATTTTATTATATAATAATGATCATAATATTAATCTACCAGTATACTTAGTGTCATCTTAATATTGTTTAAAATCACATTGAAAATTTTGACTTTTTTTCTTTTTACTTATATTCTCTATCATCTTCATAAAAAATAGAAGAAAATATATCTGGCTAAATTATAAAATTTGGCTGCCCATACTATCAATTAATTATCTTATGTTGTAATATGCATGTTTAGTGTCAAGTATTGATCAAAAGCTTGCACTAAATGTACCCAAAGCCATACAGCTGAATATTATCATGGATGGATGTCAGAGAGAAAGCCTAGGGAGCTGCCGCTGGTTGTAGCAATTAAAGCAGTTTGTGTTTTGTGGAGAACTATACAAATAGATGGCCAATAGATGACAATAAATAAATGGGAACACAGCAGCTGAGACCATTCCTGCATCAAAGCTTGCCATGGAGAAGGCTGTGTCTGGAAGACTAACACAACAGATGCGTTGTACACCACCTGGCTGATGCATCCCACGAATACATCATTTAATCACTGACCCTTTGGCTCTGAGAGAGAAAGAGAGAGTGAAAAAGAGAGAGGCAGAGACTGAAAAAAAGAGAAAAAAAAGACTCAAAATGAATTCTGAATCCATGAGATGTCATATGAAGCTTTAATTTTAGAATCCTCACGAAGCAAAATGACCAAATGTATTACCAGCCAAGACTAATCCTTTTCATATAAATCCCTACATCTCCCACTTTGTCTTGTTATGAGAGGCCCAGAGTGTCTACTGGATGCTACTTAAGCTCTTTCTTTTTCCCTGAAATGCATCAAATACTATGGGTGAGAGACAATCTCACCCATCATGATCAATGTCTCCATGTGACTATCACATCATTGGAAAGCAGAAACCTGCTCACCTTACTTGTAATTCTCACTGGAGCAGAAAATAAGGAGAAAACATAGTCTGAACATTACCAACTATAAAGCTATATTGGAAAGCCAAGTAAAACGATAAACATCAACAAAATAGACAGCACATGTCATGGATTGTGCACAGCAACCTTTTAGATGATGTCATTCACCCCTTCAGGCAGACAGCATACTCTATGCTGCATTTCTGGTTAAACCTTGCTGGGTACATTTGTAAGTCCCATTATATTTCTTCAAACTACCCCAGTTCAATCATATTTGTGTAAAACGTGACTGTTTGAAATGGGGTTTCAAGAGATAAGATAAAAGTAAGATAAAACCAAAAGGTGCCAAAAATTAAATAAGACAGCCATAAGACAGTCTGTAGAGTAAAATGCTTTGGCAGTGAGTATTAGATTGCCAGGGTTAGAAGATTATGTATGGTGAGTGCCACAACAGCTAGCTTGTTAGTATGTTTAGCCTCTAGGAAGGGCAATATCTGATATTGCATCCCACCAAGGTTACCCCTTCTAAACCTCACATTTCTTTGCATATAATTTCAGTGGACATGAGCCCCATTTAAATAGATTTTTATTAATTTTATTATTTTTTAATTCTACATTTTCTCTGAATCTGGCTTTTCTCTGATACCGAAAATAAATAATCAGGAGCAGAGTATCACCAAACGCTCAGATCATTTGATAATTTTCAGTGTTGTATTTCCATTATGTTGAATTAGAGTATTATTATATTCTTGGGGGTCATATCTCCCTGCAGCCAAAAGCTGACATCATGTTTACTATCTGGACTGCAGGCCACTGAGATTCTGTGCAAGGAGCCTTGTTTTATTGTAAATGACAGCTTTAATGATGTCATGAACTGTAAAAGTTAAATGAACATTAGATCAGTGATGGACTGGCTACTGTTATCTCTCTCAATTATATGATTCGATACTTGTGTAGAGTCCACAATCAAGAACAAATATGACAAAGTTAAATGTGTAATGATGTAAACACACATGTGTCTTCTTATTTTAGCTGTTGATATTAGAAATGCCCCAAAAAAGTATGTGAAACACAGTAATGAAGGTGGCTCAGTATTGTTAACCTCAGGTCCCGGGTCAGTGTCATCCTGTACTTGCTAGTTTCAGTGACCTTTTATCAGTGCATATCCTTGGAAATAAAACAGCACATAGATTCACTAACTGGGAGGAGTTTGGGCCAGTAAGAAATATCATTTGCTACTGCTGATGTCATAGTCACAGATTATCAGGTTTGAATTGTCCCAAGCTTCAAGAAGAATGCTAGGAGGACATAATAGTTAGTTACTGTCTGTGTTTATTTGGTAACTCAAGGAGAGAGGGGTATTTGAAAATAGGAGATTCTGAAAAACATATAACTTTTGAAAAAATTCAGGTTGAATCTGTATCTGTTGCATATTCATGCTAAGCAAGAGTTACACTGACAGCTGTCTCAGCAGAGGGTTAGGGTCCTTGAACTGCCAAACTGAAAAATAAAACTTTAAACATTTGTCTATTCCAATGTTCTTAGTTTTTTTTTTCATTTTTGTACATAATGACAAATTTCAAACAGTTATACCGCCACTGTAACCTTACTAGGGCTGCAACTAGCAAATATGTAAAATAATTGCCTATCAGAATGTTTTAAATCCAAAGTTGATATCTTTAGATGTCTTGTTTTGCGTGACCAACACCTGGACATATCCAGTTTATTGTCACACAGGATAAATAAAAGCAACAAATATTTACAAGTGAAGGGTGGCAATTAGGGAAGGTTTAATCATCAGTCATTTCAGCTCTAAACTTTACTAAATGTTCAATAAGCTTTTCCCACATGAGACAATATATGAAATCTGACTATGCTCTAAACATATAATCTCAAAAAAAGATATGTTTAATACCATATGGACCACCAAAAGCTTTCTGATCTTTTATAGAATATGATAAACACAATTTAAATCACAATAGCCATATTGATTCAGTCATAATGAGACACCACTGTTTTATTTGTATTACAATGAATAATAAGCCAAAACCAAAAGAGCAAAGATACTGCATGAAGAAGCTGAAAAACAAACATGTTCATGATATGTTGCTTTGCTTGCCTGTCTTCAACAAATGATGTACTGTATCCACTCAATATATTTTAAAACCCATTTTAACAGGATTCATAATATTTGAAGATAAATATGAACATAATTTAATAAAATACATAAATAGGAAGATCAACTTGAACACAGAACTGGTGGTTAAACAAAAAGTTGATTTATCAATGAAACACAATTGTTCAGAGAAAATAATATTGTTCAGCTGTCACAGATAGAAACATAAGCTTTGGGAGACGTAACATGAATTGGTAATGATGATAAATTTGTCATATTTGCAGCTTTATACTGTCAGTATGTCTGCGTGCAACGGAACATCTGCACTGTCTATACACAGTACTATATATAATCCAAGGGGTTACTGTACATTCTGGTGAAATCACATATGGCTGTGAGAGGCCGAGAAGATTTAATCACACATTTTGGCTCATAATCTCATCATCAACTGGGCGTGGTATCTGATTTTTTTCCTATGTTGTCAAATGAGGCCAGTGCAATCAGCCCTGACAGATTTAGAGCATGTTATAAGCCCTGTTTGTCACAGGCTGTACCTGCCACTCAACCAGCAACACAGAAAGAGAACAGGAGAAAGAAAAAAAGACCATTTTGTCATTTTCCTTTTGAATATCTTTAGGTAACCTGAAAAGAAGTAATTTTAGGCCCCCCTGGGGCTTAAATGGTGTGCCTTGATTTTTTGAAAAGCACTGCAACCCACAGAAAAAGACTGTGCTAAGTCCATAGTTTTTGCTAATTGCTTATAATTGCCACCCAAACTTTATATAGGTTGCAACTGAAATCTTAATCATAGGTTTGCACAATTTGAAGGAGCTGGAAAGTCAAATTGTTACATAATCAAGATGTTCAGTACTTCAGATATAT
>JANJYP010097751.1:0-17032 GCA_024605115.1 Rastrelliger brachysoma | reverse complement strand
TGGATAACACAGTGACAGGTGCAGCTCCAGAGTCTTGTAGACATGTTGGAATGAATTGAGCTCTGATGACTGAGATGAACCATGATGTATGATTTAACTTTTTCATGCTTACTGGACCGTTTGACAACTACTCATGGGGGGTTGACATGTCATCCTGTGAGAGACTTAATTCACTTCTTCGAGAAAAAACTTTTTGTTTTGATGATGAGCATGATCCTTAAGTTAATACGGCATTTCCCTCTCACATTGCTCTCTGTGGAGTTGAAGGGATGTAAACACAGCCCACATCTTAGCAGAGCCACCCTAACCTTTTCACCACACACACTTTTTCCCCCCTGATGTCAATTACACTCTCTGCACCTAATACAGCAAGTTAGCATATTGCATATTGAATACGTAGTACATATTAGTTCGACAGTAAGACAGAAGCTTTCATTTACAGCCAATTACCTGAATCTATTCCAGGAATCTTTCTTTTTTTAAATGCAGTTGAATTTTAATGAATGTGAGATTTTTAAGTGTAATCAAGGCAGCATCATACTCTGTTTGGAAAAAAAAATCACTTCAATTTAATACATGCCACAGTCTCATCAAGATCTACTCATGACATGAATTTAAATAAGGTCACATAAAATTCACATTCTGTTGCTCTATCATTGAGAGTCTGCAGTCCTTTTCTCTAAATACTGAAAACCAAGTCAAACATCAGTCCAGACTTGAACCTAAATTTTAACACATGAATCAAGTTACAATATCACTCTACCTATTGCACGTGTAATATTATTGCTAGAATGAAAGGTGTCTAATGAATACATTAAAAAGGTTTATCCATGCATTTATTAATGATTCTCTGAATTACTGTACTGTGGTGGAAAGCCGAGGCTCATTCACACATTCAAGAGCAGCTGGTTTTGTTCTTCTAAGACAAAGAGTGTAGAGCACATTGCTTCTTTCCTCAGACCACAAGTGTATGTTAAGTACAAAAGAACAACCTTGCTTCTATGCTATAAACTCTTGAAATTGCCCTGAAGTCATCTTCATACTGTTTTGAGGGTTAAAATAATACTATAGTATTTTCCCTCCACCTTCCTCCTAATGTTTCTCATTTTTTTCAATTCTTTCTCATTGACTTTTAAATGGTTTTATACATTTTATACCTTGCAAATTAGTCTAAATTGCATTTGACTTGATTGACTCTGTGTGCAATCACCTGCTGCTGTTGTTTAGTAGTATTTCTGCATATTTTTTCCAATAAGCCTGGCATTAAAATTTTAAGATGCCTTAGCCATGCTCATTAAATTATATTAATATTCTTGTCTTGTCTTTTCTTAATGACAGTGATGACAAGGCAAAGATCTCCTGTGTGAAATTGTAAGATGATTAACACCTGCTAAGTCTGTGTTTGTTACCTCGAGAGGGGAATTGTTTACCTGACGAGCCTCTCGCAGTCCGACCCAGAATTCTACTCAAATGACGTCATCAGCATCCCCACTGGAGTACTGCAGTTGGTGTGTTGTTGACTACCAGCCTAAATCCCAGCATACCATACACATTACAAACATATGGCCAAGGAAACTTGCTCCAGGCTTATCCTGTATGTTCTGTAGATATTTTCCAATTGCAAAATCAATCACATTTACCATCTCTACAATTCATAGAGCTCATCTTTAGGTGTTTTTTTTTTAATTTGATGTTACAGACAGAACGTAACAATTGCTTAGGACAGCTTAGTTTACACTGGGGACTGAACAGTTGGCTATATGTGCAGATGTGAGGAATTAAGCATTGTTTGATTTTCTCTCTTATATTAATATCGCTTTTCTTTTCTGAGCAGCTATAAAACAGACAGATGTGCTCAGACAATAAGTCATGCAAACAAATTATTTTTTAAGTACACCTGAGCTTTAAAGCACAGGTAGCTGAGGTGGAAGAGTATCGGTTGTGATTTGTGCTTTTTAAGTATATGAACTGTGGTGCCCTCACTAATGAGAGGATCTTTTAGCACTTTGCAAAAGAATGGGGATATTACAATGGGGAATTAGAACGTATAAAAGTAATTAGTGTTGGGTCTCAACTAATGCACTCTGACTCAAGTATCTGTCTGTAAATTTATTTATGCTCAGTGTTGAAATATATATCAGTTTGACCATCAAACACTCTGCTCTCACTCTACCTATTTTTTGTACAATTCCAAAAAGTATGCATTTTTTTCTATAAAATATGTTTGTCAGTTATTAAATCCTGTAGCAAAAGATAAATTTGTCTTTAAGTAATACTAAATTAAATCCTACACCATTGCCTGACATACTGTGTTCACCTTCAGTTATTTTCCCTGTAGCACAAATAATGCAGCTTTCAGTCACATTTTTGGTGGCTGAGTAATTATTTTATGACCTCTATTTTGTATTTATTCCATTCCCCCACCCTCCATCTGCTTTTAGGTCAAATTTGCATCCGCATTGATTTCCCCCCAGGAGAAATCTCGATAGAAAATTTAATGTGTTGTCTAAAAGACAGCTTCAAGCTTCAACAAGAAAAAAAAATGTTTACATCTGTGACAAGCTGTGACATTCTTTTTATATAATTTCTAATTCCTGCATTCAAGGCACTTGGTGTTTGTAGACGTTCCCCTTCGAAAACATTCAAATCTGCCTAGTGTCCCTGAAAGTGTGTGATGTTTGATTATTTCATGACGGTATACTTGCAAAACACCAGCATGTTAACATTGTCATTGTGGGCACATTAGCATGCTGCGCTACTTTGTTGAGGCACAGCCTCCCAGTGTCTCGCACAGCTGTAAACAGGTGAAGATAAATATCGAAAATGTTAAGAGTATATAAAAGTGTATAAAAGTCAAATTGATTTGACAAATGGGATACCTGTTCTTGGTTTGAAAGATCACTATCACAACAAATAGTTTCTATGCAACTCGTCCACCTGACAGCTGTCTTCTTTAAATGTCTTGCTACCTCTGACAGACTGTGCCCTTATGCCTTTATCCTGGTTTTGACACGTCTCATTACTGATATAGCACAGGTTGCTTGAGAGCAGGAGGGGGCTTCCTGTGCACATTGTGATCCTGATCTGACCAGCAGCTACTCTGTTACATGGCATCTATTTTCACCTATTCTGTGAGCTCCCCTTGCTCCTGGCTCTCCCATTAGTGTTTTTTCTGCCTTTGGCTGTCCCTTTCTCTTATGTACAGTATTTCTGTCTCTGTCCTATAATCAGCCTCTTCTATTTCATCACCTTCTATCCTATCTGTCTTGCTGTCTTCCCATTAATCCCATCTCCTCCTCCCCTTCCCTCATCCACCCTCTGCCTATCTCACCTTTCACACTGTCTGCCCCTCCCTCACCTTATCCCTCTCGCTTCACTTTTTTCCCACTCTGCTGCAGAATCTCATCAGGTGGCAGTGCTTTCAACTAAAAAGACAGACACCTGTTTATGGACTGCAAAGCACTTCAAAGATTTAATTTAATGCAAACATGGCGGTGTGGTGGTGTGGAGCTACATGAGAACAATGGCTTGTGAGAGGGATACAAACACATTGTTCCAGATGGCTCCTCTTATGGGTGGCCTGCTTCCTCCCAGTAGGCATGTGCCGACTCTGCAAAAGGGGTGTTGTTATCACCTGTGTCCCTGCTACTGCACCTGGGGGGACAAAGGGTCTATTTTTATCAGCATCACTTGCAAAAGAAATGTGAGCTGGGAGAAAGAAGAGGGGAGTGGAAGCAGTCCTTCCTTAGAGATGTACTGTGTGGAATATTACTGTAGGTTGACAGCAATATGAACCAGAAAATATATGTTTTAAAAAGCACCAGTGGGTGACACAGTTATCTGCTGTGAAATTATACATTGAAGGAGGATTTTAAAAAAAGACTGGACATTTTGAGTTGTGGTTACAAAAATTATGTATACTCTTCTTTTCTTTCTTTCTGGTGTCAGTTGGTTCAGTCACTTTCATTGACTATGCTAGGAGACAATGTGTAAAGTGTTTAAAATGCCTTAACACAGAGATTATGTTTATGAATTAGGATTCAACACTTTTGCTTATGTTACTTATGTGTCTCTTGTTATCTGTGAGAGGACAACTTTAACATAGGTCCATACTCTGTACATTATCCTAAGTACATGCAGTTGATACTTTTTTTTTTTTTTAACTTGTATCTCTAGTATATCTATTCTGAAATATTTTCTCTCTAATGGTGCACTAATTATCAGTATCTGACTGTGGTATAGTAAAGGTCTTTGGAAGGGTTGGGGTTGACTTCTCCCATGCGAAGTTAATTTCCTAATTGTGGGCTTATTTTTAGACTGGTCATCTTCAGAATCAGAGCTTCCTGACCTGTCATGATAGCAGCAGTCATCCCCCTCCTACTCTTTCCCTCATTACCAGCCCTGTTGACCTTTTCTCTGAGCTTGTTTTTCAGCCATACTGTGGCGATATCGATTGGTTGATTAATTTAACATGGATTAGAGGTGTGCCATGCTTTCCTCCCCGTGTTGTCTTAATAGGGATAAGATTGTATAGATGTGAGATGATGGCATGGAGTAAAAGAAAGAAATTAGTTACACATACAGGCATTTAAAATTGATGAAGCTCATGCACATGACTGATGCTGCTTTACTGTTTTAATTGTCTTATCATTTTTTAATAAATGCACCCAAGATTTCTTGGAAAAGAAAAAATGAATTGAATTAATTGTCAGTCTCTGAATATTACAGAATGTTTTGGTGCAAAGTCCTCTGAAATTCTAGTACAACAGAAAAACACTTTCCTAATTTTAAACTTGGGAACTTGCATTTGTCAACTGTATCACTTGCTCTCTGACAAGTTTGACTTTCCCGTACAGTTCCATAATTCAACAAGCATGTGACAATAGGGAGAGGAGCTTGAGATATCCATGACATTTTTAAAACATGTGAACCGTTTAACAGTTTTGGAATTGTGAAAGGTGAGCGATGTAATGATAAATCAGCATCTAAATGAAAAATCACAAAATATATAAATACTTTGAGTGGAATAGTAGTTTGAGATAATGGAGATAATAACCCCATCAAGTCAAAAATCTCACACTGGCGCACCCCCAAGAAATGGTATGTGTTCTAAACAATCTGAGGCTGTGTACAGAGGTGTAGGCCACCTGCAGTGGATGGTGAATGAGCTGCTCTATTTTTATGAATTTTCAGCCTCTATATAATTCATCCAGAGGCATTTGTGGAGGTCAGCTCATAAACCCTTGCAGAGCCAATCTTTCCTTCACGTTGTAAGATTGCCTGTTGACTACAATGCTACTGCATGGGTCTCCAACCATTGTGGCATTGTGTGATTTTCCATATTATTGGAGAAGAATAGAGCAGATTTCTTAGTGGTCTGTTTGCTGGGGTTGATTGTAGTGGTGCTATGTGCAAGGATTACTACAATTTACCTTTGATGAAAGCAATTTACCTTGCACATTCCTACCTAAAATCTCTATGCAAAATCACCATGTTGAAATGTACCTTGAAATTAGCTTTTATTGTCTTCTTTTATCTACATTTAATAATGGTTGTTTTTCTGATTGTGCCTACCACACAGTCCGATTTTCAAAGTGATATGTCAACAGCAAGTGAGCAGCTGACCACACAGTGTTTGTCTGTAAGCCAATTTGCCCTTCTGTCTTCCTGTCCCAGGCTGTCCCTGCCAGAAGAGTGGCGTGGCATTCGCGATGAAGCACTGTCGAAGCTCAGTGGGATTCAGGGATGCATCTTTGTCCATGCTGGAGGCTTTATTGGCGGGAACAACACCCAGGAAGGAGCCCTGGAGATGGCCCGTAGGACCCTGCAGGGCGCTGCCCAGTCGCACGCAAACGGAAGCAGCTGACCAGTCAGAAAGGACAGCCAACAGCACAGTTTGTTTTCGCGGTCAGTCTTTGTGAATAGCAAAGAATAAAATGTTAGTTTGCAGCATATTCATTTCAGCCAGGGTTAATGTTTTTTTTTCCACCTTGCCATGATGGGAATAGTATGGGTATGGCAGCCAACTAACCTTGGACCAGTTCCCCAAATACCTATATTCCAAAACACAGGCTCACTTTGAATCTAAATGTTGACCCATTTCTCTTCCTCTATTTACTTGTACCTGTAAATGTGTTACTGTTTTGGTATTCATTTGCAATAAAAGACTGTTTGGATTATATTCTTGTCGTTTGTAAACATTTCAGTAATAGGTAAGATACAGTAATAAAGAAATTATTTTTCAAATTCTGCTCATATCTCTTGGATTCACCTTCAGCTGAGGGAAATGTGATGCAGTGTGGCCATTTACAGCATCTTCAAAACCCATGAATACCACGGCCTTACATCTCAAGGATTCATTTATAGAGACACAGGGAGAGTGGTTCATCCTTTCATTTCCAGTATGCTTACATTAACTGTTGCACTACAAAGAGATAAAAAGGCTACTTCCGCTGGCCCTAAGATCAAAGCGTCAATAATGAGCCATGATCAATTCTGAGGAATTAAATTTTCAAATGGCACAAAGAGCTGCTCCTGATGGCAGCACATGTTATGACAAGGTTACTGGTGGTGGGATGAGCTGTAGAGTCAATTTCCCTGTAATAAAGTCGGGGCATGTGCCTTGAACTTTCTCATTAATACTCCAGGTTTTCTTCCCTCCATATCTCTACTTGCTACTCTTCCCTTATTGCATTTGCCACAAGGCTGCCCCTTTCGCTGCTCTTGCCGTCCTTGTATTTATTTCAAATGCCAAAGCAGTGAGAAAAAAACAAGTTATTTGTTACTTTCAGCCATTAATGCTCAACTAATGCTCAAAACTTTCCAAGTTTTTCCATCATTTTGCTCAGTGGTGCAGACTTAATTAATGAGTGACAAAACCCTTTTAGTCTCTTTTTTTTTCTCACTCTTTTGCATTTTTTTTCTCTTTATTGAAATGGAGAGGATTTCCTGACTGGCTATATTTTATCTCTTTAGGTCAAGGAATTTACACAGATTTTAAAATGGTCATAATAACAAAGCTCTTAATCTCTTCCAATCTATATTTTGCCTCAAGTTTCAAATCCTGAGTAATTTTTTCCCTATTTTCTCTGATTACGTTTTTAATTTTTAAAAAAATTTATAGTTCATTTCCCCCAGTACCTTTTCTCTCACAGGCACACACACATTTTAGTGTTATTACTGTGCTCTCTAGTGTGCTGGACCTGAGCCAAGGTCTCAATCTAATCTATACACATTTGTGACAGCTTTTTGGAGTCACATGATTCATATTGAAATCTCTGCTGGCCAATACTGTGTTGTTTTGGCGGTCAGGGGAGATGGCCCTTTTCCTATCTTCTCTGACTGCTCTGTGAGAAGAGCAAAGGTGCATCCACCACAGCTGCATACAGTAATTGTGGACACTTTGAGAGAAATATCAAGCTGGAAAGGAGGAGAAGTTGACTTGTACTATAGCATAATATGTATTGATTTGAATTTCCAGCTACCACTTGCATGCACAATTTCAGAGTTATTCATGATCAAGTGCACTTGCCTGATTGCTGTGGAATAGAAAAAACAAAATGCTCCTACTGTTTTTTTAAAATTCCAAACATCCTCAAAAGCCTTCCTTCACATTTTTGTTAGTTTTTTAGTTTGGTTTTCATTTTCTTATTTTTTCCCCCTACACAGCTAGAGAGGACTAGCAAGGACTAAGTCTTCCTATCACACAAAATATCTACAAAGCAAGGATGTCAGCAAGGATGATTTTCCGTCTGTGTTGAGATTTCTTAACGACAAAGCAATGGACTAAACCTTTGTGCTGGTCGTACCCTGTAAGCATTTTTAGACGACTCCAGCCCTGGCAAGTCCCAGTTGGCCACACTATGGAAAAATGGCTACTGAGAGCCTCAGCAGAACACCTGCCCTCAGCCTGACCTGTTGTTAGTGGATTCAATCCCAAGAGAAAGACAGGCTAGTTACAAGAAATGCTCCACTGCATTTAAAAAAAATCTCTCTCTCCTACTCCATCAGGTACACTAAACACAGCCACGCTGTTGGGCATGTATTTTTCTGGTCCGTTATTCTTTTTGCAACACAAGACACAACACTAGATAACAGGGAAAAAAAATCATAACCATGCATTTAATCCTCCATGTGTGTTGGAGGAGTAAATTTTCCACTACTGGCTGTCGGATCATTTCCACTTGTGCCTCTTTCTGTTTACAAATCTGTGTATGGTTCATCCAGTTTTCCCCTTGAAGTATTACAGCCAAACAGACGATGCCAAACTGCTTCACTTCACTGTAGTCAGGTTTTCCAGTCGAGTTCACATTGTCAACATTGTCATCGGCAAACTGCTCGAGGGATGTACATCCGTTAGAAGTGCATATCCTGAACAGACACAACATAACCATCAACACCCCCCTTTTCCTGGTTCCCCCATTCAGCTATCCTTCCTGCAAATTGAACTTCTCAGCCATCATCATGCTGTTCATTCTCAGTTCAGGGACCAGAAAAATAGACAATATGTCATAAATCTTTTTCGGGAGGGGGAATTTTGCTCCCTGCCATCATGTGCTTTCTCATTATGTACCCTTTGTCCCTTGTTTTGTATTCGCAAAACCACAAAACTCAGCCTGTTCACAGCCCCTTCCCTTGTCAACCAAGGAGACAGTCACCCGTCAAGGGCAAAACATTCACAAAAATTAATCTGTAAACAGAGGATAGGGGAAGGTGGCGATTTGTTGTACTAGCAGTGTTAAGTATTTGTCAGGACTGGATATGTCATAGTTTTTAGCAGGTTGATGGGAGCAGGACAGGCTGGCGAGACAGAGGAGAGATATGAGGGGGTACCATCATGGCTGTCAGACCCGTCCCTTTACCCCATGAGGGCCCTTTTATAGTTCGGCAGATATTTTTTTTGCTTCTTATGGCGAAGACAGAACAGGGCACTTATCCTAATGTTAACCCTCTATGAATATCATTTTTTAAACTTTACGCCTCGTGTATTTTCTCACACTGTGCATGCATCTTATAATTTATATGCAAATTGGTAGACCTAGTATGTGAGTTTCAAGGTTGTCATATCCTCCCCTGTGAATGTAAATGCATTTATTTGTGTTTATATGTATTTATGTAGGAATATTATCTACTGATTGTCTATATGGATAGCAAATATAAGTTAATCTTTGTTTTTAGTTGATAAACAGTGGCTTTCTGTAGTTTGAAGTTTTACACAGAGATTAAGTCTCTCTATAATTGGCCTCCAATAATCCGGAAATGGATCTTAATGTTGTTTTCTTCCAGCTCTATTAGTCAGCACTCCTGTTTATCTTTCTGTGACAAATGTTTTTTTTTTTTTTTTTTAAACAGTCTGACACTTATTGCATGTTAGCAGGTGATTTTTTCAGATGTTGTAGCCCCTCCAATACCAACATTTTTCTTTTATTTTTTTCCTCAAAAAAGTCTTTATTTTCACCTGTGCACCTTCCTTGAAATTAGAGAACAATAATTCTTAGAGTCCAATTATAACTACAGGTGATTAAGTTAATATCTTGTATGGATTTAAGCCCCTCAGAAAGAGAGATTGATAACACACCACTTATGTTAGTTGTCGGTTTCTCTCTGTCCCTCCCNTCTCTCTCTCTCTCTCTCTCTCTCTCTCTCTCTCTCTCTCTCTCTCTCTCTCTCTCTCTCTCTCTCTCACTCCCTCTGTGTGTGTATGAGAGAGAGAGAGAGGGGTACGACAGTCAGCGATGAAGCAAACTGCAGGAGACAAATCACGGAGCCACAACTGATGCTGCTCGCACAGGTTTTTCTTTCTTTTCTTTTTTTCAAAGAGAAAAGCACTGAAGAAGATGATGTCCACTTTGCTTTTGGAAAAAATCTAAGGAGAAACGGAGTCTACATCTTTTTTTTGTCTTCTGGATCCAAAACTTTTTCAAGAAACCATTTACATGTAAGTTATTTCGCTGAATACTTTATATCCTTTCTAATTACAAGTATTTGGTGTAATAATTAGTGACTACATTTTTAAATTCCTGGATTTCTTTTAAATTTTGTATTAACTTTTACATTCATCAAGAAACATTTGTAGGCTTAATATTCATAATTCAAAAATTGCAATACATAAAATAGCCACTTTCCTAACCCTCAGATGGTCCACTTGACTTATTTTACCCAAAATAATGTGATTTATAGTCTGGATGAATTATGATTTCAGTGCAGGTTAATCCTATAAGGACATGAGTCCAGACTCAGAAGCAGGGCAGGGATCAGTGTGTTGTTTTCTATCAAGGTCATGTGTCCTTTTACTTTAAATAAACAATGAGAAATATAAAAAACTGTAAATTGCAATCATCAGCTATGGCTAGTGCCAGCTGTGTCTGCCCTCTTCATCCCTGTCTCACTCAACCTTTTTTTCCATTCCTGTTGTTATTCAAGCAGCAGATGATTATTTTTGTTAATTAGGGATTTGCATGCATCTACATTCAGTATGTTAATAACAGATGGTTAATGACTAGTGCACAAAATCCTCACCTCTCCTCACAAGACATCTTGGGCCACTCGATGGACATCACAGCACTGTCAATCAATGAGTCACCTTTAGGCTATCCAAATCCAGGTCACTCTTAGTCTGGGGCTGAAGCCTTCAGTGTGCTTTCCATGCAGGAGAATAGATATGCATGACAGTTTTCATTTTGTTGAGTGCTTGACATTTAAGAGAATGATCTTGTAATCAAATTCAAGGGGTTTGTTGTGATTTCTGTCTTGGAACATGAACATTATATGGCTAGAGTTGTCTCACAAAAACAAAAATGTTCTAACAACTGACTGGGTTATCTGAAGAACCTAAAATGACACCATTTACAGATCCACATAGATTAAAAAAAAGTCAGACAGCAGGCAGGGAGGAAGCTGAGACTTGCAATGACTCTAAAATAACTTAACACACATAACACATGTAGTTTATTCTCCAGAGGTTTTGCCCATGTGATGCACAGTCTAGCCAATTTTTTTTTTTAACTTTTACTTTCTGAGAAGTGAGCACATGCTCACCCCAGATTACTGTTGGGTTATTTTTTTTCCAGTTCTGTCACTTATTGACTGCAGGACATACACAGGATTGATGTTCTTGGTGTTAATAGTCCAGCAGGCAATACTTAGGCTATCGATCCTTCCTCCATCCTCCATTCCTACAATGCACGCCACCTACCCATGGAATATGATTATTGAGCTATGGCATCATGGATAAATAAAGAGAGGAATGAATGAGATGAACATGTATTGATGAGTCTAATGTGATGCATTTCTTCTGGTCTTGTATTCTAGTCACATGCAGGACAGAACAGGAATGGAGAGGCAGGTGGAGTTCAGTTAATCATGTCTAATGATTTGTGTCCTTTTAATGCAGAAATACAAGAGGGGTTTTCAACCTTATTAAATGATCATTACAACTGCTTAGACTGAGATTCATGAGGGAACCACTGCATTAAACTGTATTGTTGCCTGTCCTTATAATCAAGTTATTAGCAAGTAGCATCACCAGATTTAAATTAGTGTGTGTGTGCATTGTGAATTATAAGGAATGCTTTTTCGTTTATTGAAACATGTTTTGGTCACATTCTCTGTGCAGGAGCTTATTTATCAGATAAACCAGCTTTAAGCTCATTTCAGTGTCTACCTCTTTACCCACTGACCTTTTTTCTCCTCATCCTCATCCTCCTAAACATCATAATCTCCCCCGTCAGCTTTCATTTTGATTGTATTTTGTTTGAAGGGTTTGTAAAGAGAGAGAGAGGGAGAAAGAGAGAGTCATCTGTTGCCGACTGATCCTTTTTTCTCAATCTGTCAGGTTCTCCTGGTGCGACGGTGTGTCTGATTGGGGCCTGGTGTGTGTCAGGGGGCTATGGTGAGGCGATGTACACAGGCTGGTGTGAGGAGACATGTACCAGTATCAGTGGAGGAAGACGGATTGGTAAAAGAGTGGGTCTTCCTTCATGGCTGTGCATATCGCTCTTGTTTTTGGCTCTGTGGGGCCAAGCCTCCCCAGAGTGTCCGGACAGCTGCCACTGTGCCTGGGATACGGCCACGGTGCTGTGCTCAGATGCAGGGTTGCGAGAGATCCCAGAGGGGATTCCCCCAGAAACAGTCTCCCTCCACCTGGAGCGCAACTACATCCGGAACATCCCAGAAAGTGCCTTCAGCGATCTGGTCCACCTGCGGGACCTGTACCTGTCCCACAACCGCATTGACTCGCTATCTTCGGGGGCTCTGCGGCGCCTGGGACCTGAGCTGCGTCTGTTGGACCTCTCACATAACCAGCTAAGGAAGGCCAGCAGGGAGGAGTTTGGCTCCACTCGTGCAAAGACACGACTCTACCACAACCCCTGGCACTGTGACTGTGCCCTGCAAGAGCTGATGGAGACTCTGAACCTGGAGCCAGAGACAGTGAACGGGATCATTTGTGAGAGTTCTGTGAGAGGGGTGGGCGAGGGAAGTAGGTGGGAGGACCCGGGGTCACAGGGCGAACATGCAGGTCAACCACTGGTCAAACTCCTGGATTCTGGGGTTAATTTCTGCAGCCTGCAGAGGAAAACCACTGATGTGGCCATGCTGGTGACAATGTTTGTGTGGTTCTTCATGGTCATTGTCTATGTAGTGTACTATGTGAGGCAGAATCAAGCTGAGGCACGCAGGCATTTGGAGTACTTGAAGAGTCTGCCCAGCCCACGCAAGACCCCGACAGAGACAGACACTTTAAGCACTGGTTTCTGAACTTCTGCTCGACTGTAATTAAAATGGAATGACCAAATGATCAAATGCCATGCGACTGACAAACTCCAAAATGGTGTGAGGACTTACTGTAAGACAACTGTGAACAATGGTGACACAGGAAATTAACCTTTTACAGCTGTATATTGTGATTGCAATATTTCCTTAGGTTTGTTTTTACTGATCCCCCATGTTTTTATTAATACTTCCTTTCCTACTGCATTTTAATGAAAACAGAAGCATGAATATTTTTTTACCCAATTTACCATCTGGGACAAGACAAAAAAGGACACGTAAAAACAAAAAAATACAGCGGAAATATAAAAGGATGAAATAAGAATTGTGGAGACCTTTGAAGACCTCTTTCCTTTCATTTTCTCCTTCTACCACGCCCCTGCTGTGCTCTTTCATCTTTCATTAAGCTCTAATTAGGAGTCTTTGACCAACTGACCCTTAATGAACAGCTGAAAGGCACTAATCAGGTGTAGTGTGTTTATCAGGTCAAAAAGGAGTGTGTGCTAATTCAAAAGTGCCAACTCATATAATTACTTTGTGTGTGTGCGTGCGTGTGTGTGTGTGTGTGTGTGAGAGAGAGAGAGAGAGAGAGAGAGAGAGAAAGAGAGACAGCGAGAGAGAGAATGTGTGAATATGTTTGGAGCATGTGGTGCTTTTTGTGCTTTGTTAAGGCGCTTTTTTTTTACTGTAATAACATTGCTTTTGCACAGATGCTATTTAAACCTTTTTCAGTATATGGCAACTAAGCCAGTTGTTTTGGGGCCAGAGAAGGAAGCTGATCTAAATTTACTCTCAGGAAGCCATTAGAGCTGGAGGTGAACAATTTTGTGTCCAAGCTGCATCAATCAGCTCTAAAATATCTGGACAGCTCTGCGTACAGCTGTCACCGGTAAAGAGAAAATTCAAGCTAGATTTAGAAATGGATCGACTATTAAGATGCCCATTGTAAAGGCTGTGAATCAGATTAATGCAGCCATTTATCCTGAGAAAAGCTCTGTTAGTTTATCGTTAATTAATCTCTTGAGTCCTGTTTTTTTCAGTCCTCTCTGCACTGATTGTTGTGTACAAATTGTTCCGTCTCCCATTTTCCACCCTTGCTGGATCGTAATTGATTTTTTTCAAACCACTGTGAAAATAAGCCAAACACTTTTCTCATTTTCTCTGTTAGTACATTTTGATGTTTGGATTACTATCATCCCTGACAAGCATCATGCACTGTAGGTGCACTGAATATCCTACTCAGAGTTCTACAGAAACACATTGAAACCTGACCGGATGAACAGTCGCCTACTTTTAATTTCATGGGTTCATCGTAATCATATTTACTGTGACAATACCTGTGGAACATTATTCCCTGAGAGGAGGCTGTAGTGTGTGGTTAATGTCATCCTTCACTGTTACAAATAGAAATTACAAAAGGCCTCACTCAGTTTGTTGTCAGCTTCATTTAATGTGTATTTAGGACAGTGGTTACCAACCTTGGGATTTGGACCTTCACACAAGGGATTGCAAATTCAATTTATGGCCCCAAGTTACAAGATTATTAGGATGACATGAACTCTGAAAACATACTTCTGCTACACAAATTTCTGATAATTTTAAAATTATGGTTACGTCTTTCTTGCAAATTACAGGGTAATTCAGCTGTTTGTACTATTTAAAAGATTATTAAAACAAAAGACAAATATAGCATTCTTTTTATGAGCAAAAAGAGGTAAGTTGATTTTGGGTGGGTGGGTGGATGTGTGGGTGGGGGACACAAGTAGGCTCACAATTTGGAAAGGTTGGGAACCACTGTGTCTTGAATCCGAGTTAAAATGTACAGTTGTGACCCTTTAAGTGTTCATGGATGTATTGTACACCATTTGTTCAACAATTGGATTGATAATGTAAGATCTGAAGCTAAACTTAGGTTAAGTCAACTTTCCGTGTACTGTACCGTGCTATGTGGAATGCATGCTTTGTTATGGTATACAGAGAAAGACAGATTCAGTCTGTGTTGTTCAGGATGAAGACAATCTGTAAAATAGAGCTAGAATCAGTGAAATTATGAGTAATGCACTGTTCATGTTGTTAGGATAACTGCTCCATTTAAAACTTGGTTGGTAGACCACAGGTTTAAAGACTGGAATAAAAAAGTTGGATATCGTCCTGTGACTTTCTGCCTGTGGATGAACTTGTGACGCACTGTTAGTGTAATTTTACTTGCTCAGAATATTTCCTAAATGTTACCTTTGTGTCACAAATGTTGATGTGCCAGAATTTAATAACCCAAATGCAATTCTTTAGCCTTATTGATTTGTGCAGGTACAGTGATGCTGACAACCCAAAACACAAGAATCAAGCATGTCCTCTGTGTTAGTTTTTTTCTGTAGGTTTTTTTTTTTTTTTTTTTTATTAGTGATGTATTTCTGTCCTGGTGATTTTTTTTCTCTCCTGTTTGTATGCCAATAATTACTCAACAAGGAAAAAGTCATAGATTGGAAACCATTACATTAAATAATAAATGAACGATCAAAAAGTGATTTCAGAGAAAAAAAAACCCAACAAAAATATCAACAATGACAAATATATAAAAAATAAAAGAAACATTGCTCTACTTTGTTCATAGAAATGCTTCTACCTTTTATTGCTACTGTAGATTGAAAAAAGGCAAGAAGATGAATAGAAGTACAGGAAGACATTATCAGTTCACAGAATGAGCTGGTCATGGTTGGCAGTGTTTCCTATTTCTACTCTACCATGCGATTGAAAAACTATTTTACATATATTCAAAAAAGTACATGATCTGGACTTTCACCACCTCCTTCTTCAACTTGTTTCTGTTTTTTTTCTTTTGTTGTCAAAAAAAAAATCAAAAGTTCCCCGCATTCATTTGTCTCCCCACTGCCTTTTTTANTTTTTCTTTTGTTGTCAAAAAAAAAATCAAAAGATCCCCGCATTCATTTGTCTCCCCACTGCCTTTTTTTAAATTCTGAGTTGTTTCTCCCCCCAAAAGAAAACATACAGTGGAAACAGGGCACAGTGAAATATTTGGGTGTGACTTTACTTTTTGTAAGGAATTTCCTTGGGGAAGAATAAAAACTGTTGCCCCAGATATTTTGAACTATGTAATAAAACAGAATATAAATAAAAAGCAACTTCAGCCTGTTACTTGGTTTTGTCTTTTATTTCCAATTTACATTAATTAAAACGTAACAAAACAAGTCATGATCATAATAATAATATAATAATGCTATTATTATTAATAATAATACTATTATTAATAATAAAAAATATACACAACCTCATACAAATGAACCCTCTGCGCTGGCTGCAGAAACTAGAGCAACAAAATCAAACACACCTTAAATCTCTTCAACTGTTTGTGTGAGTGTGTATGCCAAGGCAGAGGGCACATCCTGTGTGAGGGGACTGATGAGAGGAAGTAGAGAGGGATGGGGGGTTGAGGGGTGAAGGGTAAAGGTGCAAATGGGATAGGGGATTGCTGGGGTGGGGGGGTGGGCAGCAGAGACTGGGCTTTCATGACCAAACTTCGCATCATAATGGCTGTATTTTTCTAAAATATTGGGTTTGTAAACAAAGATTCAGGGGTCGAAGGCCTTAGTTTGAATTGTTGTTTTTTTAGTGTGAGGTAGCTTTAAAATATCAAAACAAATATTGAGACAACTAAGAAAGAAATTAAACTCAGTATTTGTTCAAATTGGGCATGCCTTGTAAGTGTAAAAATTAGTCATGGGCGCGTTTGTTTCTGTGTGGGGGTTGAAGCAGGAGGGTGGGGAAAAGGCAGGGACATTTATCACCCTGAAATCCAAAATCCCGGGGTGAAAGGGACTCTCTGAGAAACTGTATATATATGTATACACACATATACATATATATACATATATACAAGGCACTACATATGAGTATCTGGTTGTTAAAAAATACAGACTGTTTTACAACAATAGCACCATCGAGTTTATTATAATACACAGTAACTTTTGATACACACTGTGGTGGTAGAAATAGGAACACCTGCACTTTCTATGTAGCTAGATTTTTGGTTTCAAAGAGATACTTTAGTGGAAATGGTACAGGAGTGATGGGGTTTGAAAAGAGGAGGAAGTAAGAGGGAAAGTTGGTGGATAAGGTTTTTTTTATGTGTAAATGGGCTTTTTATTACTTAGCAACAAAGTCAGTTCTACCACACCTGGGACCCAAACCAAAACAATAAATAAATAACACCAACACATTATTCTCCCTCTAGTTCCCTGGTATGTTC